>BLSH010498043.1:956906-967678 GCA_018402905.1 Glandirana rugosa
CCCCATCTGTAACGTCTCCCCAAGAAAGTTGTTTCACCCCAAGAAATTTATTCACTCGCTGAAGTGCAAGAACTGAAGTGCCCACTTATTTAAAGAACCCCACTTTGTTGAAAGAACCCCTCTGCAATGTCTACCCCCCTGCAATGCTTCCCCCATAAGCAAGGCTTGGTTTTATACTGTGATGGGTGGGGGGTGGAGGTAAACAATTAATCAATTAGGAGATGATATAAGGCACAGAGCTATCCCATTAAAACTTCTAAAACTGCAATCAAAATGCAACACAGGCCAAAAATTGTAAAGATAAGACAACCATAAATTTAGGTAAGGCTATAGGCTAAATAAATAAACAGTGTGATTGAACATGGCTACAGATGTAATTTAAACAGCAGTGACAAGAGCAGTTCAGCAAAGACATTTAAACAGTCAGTGTTCAGTTTAAGAAAGATTAAACTAGTATAAGCAGATATAATGTTAAAAGGCATAGGCAGACTGCAACGGTTCAGTTTTTGGGTGGAGCGATCACAATGCAAACATACCAATGTTAAAAAGGCATAGGCAGATTGCAATGGTTCAGTTTTTGGGTGGAGCGATCACAATGCAGACATACCTGTGAAGAGAGAAGCAGCGTTCAGATGGATGGATGGATGGTTGCAAGAACTGAAGTGCCCACTTATTTAAAGAACCCCACTTTGTTGAAAGAACCCCTCTGCAATGTCTACCCCCCTATTTATGATAGGCATCACCCAGTAAAGATCTATATTAAGATCTTAGGTCGTCAATTGATTCCTTAGGCACCACACAATACCATACTGTGTTATGCAGGATGGTCTCACACATATCCACATATTGGTCTCTGTCCATAATGACCACATTACCCCCCTTGTCAGAGGGTTTGATGACAATCTGGTCATTATGGACAAGATTAGAGAGCTCCTCCTGCTGTGGGTGTGTGAAATGCATAGTGGGGTAACTATTGAGGGGTCTTTCATTGTTTGTTTTAGAAAAGTCTGACGTTTCGGAAATTTTTAAAACTTTGCCCTAATTCTGGAGGGATACGGTTCGTATTCTGAATCCTCCTCACTAGAGGAAGAGAATTCAGCTTTTTGTGTTGCCTCAGTCTGTCCATTCTCATCTAGAAGTTGAATTAATATTTTAAGTGCTCGGAAGTATTGAGCTTTAAAATCCCATATATGTCCTCATCTCGGGTTTCAGCTTGACCTATTTCTTTGTCAAATATGCATTTGTAGGAAAGATTTCTTGCAAAAAGATGCAGATCTTTCACCCATTCAAATGTATTCATTTTTGAAGAGGACAAAAGCTAAAACCCAATTTGAGGACATTGATTTCATGTTGAGAGAGCTGGTAAGAGGACAGATTGATAACATTCAATGATGCAGGTTCTAAGGGTGCTTGATTACAAATGGATCCATTTTCCCTGCTCGCTTTTCCCCCATGGGTGTCTGTGTTAATGGGGTTAGTGATGCTTGTGTTGGGCCTAAAGGGGAGCCACCCGCATTAGTGGTCTGTTGGTCTTGGTTAGACTTAGGAGTTACTCCTAACTCTCTATATGCATTGGGATTAGTGTTTGTGTCTTCCCCAAACATTGATACACCACGTGTACTATGAGACGTCTCTGATGGCATGTTAATAATAGAACCTGATACAGGTTTCTGAGCAGACAGTACGTTTTTTATTGCTACTTCCTTGTGAATCATACCCACCACCATTACCACGTTTACATGCTCACCCTCTTCTAGCTTTGCCTCTTTGTGTTATAGCTTTGAATCTCTGGGAGGAGACAGAAGAAGGCATAGATGAGTTAGATTCAGAACTATATATTGGAATTTCTCCATAGGGGTTCTGTCTATACGATTTGCCTCTTCTAAATCCTGATCCTTTTTGCCAATTATAGGCATATCTGTCTATAAATGCTAATTTATCCTTGTAAAATTTCTGGTCCTTTCTGACTACTAGATTTTTATTATACCTGTAGTTTTCCAAGTATTGTATTAATTCCTGTTCCTTCTTTTTAAAGTCTGGATTTTGAAGGAATTGATTACCATTAGACCGTACAGCCTCGATCTCCTTGTCTAGATCTCGAAAGGCAGTATCTGTTACCTCAAATGAAGGAAAAATCTGCACTCGCAGTCCTTATGGGTTGACTCCTTCACTGAGGTAATGTTCAAAGTATCGTACATGCCAGCCAAAGTTTGACTTCCTCTCCATTCGTTTTTTTAACTTCAGAAAATGAACATCTAGTCCTATCTCAGTCTGTGATTTGGGGGATGAATGTTTTTTGGATAGAAGATTCCCAAGTGGGACCAAATAACTGTGCCATCTCTATTTTGGGAGAGCGTTAGCAAAAAATGTAACTTCTCACCATACACAATAAATTACTCCAAAAACATCTGATCAAAATAGCCGAAACTAGAATTAGATTAGATACATTAGATTGGTGGTGGCTGCATAAGTTTTTATTTCTTTGGCTTTTTTGCCCTTTGCTTTCACCTGGTGATCTGGCCAGTAACATGCAGCTCCTGTATTAGTTTGACACAACTCTTGAGGAATGAAAACAGGGGGCACAGCAGACAGCAGCATTGTCAGTCTGGGGTGGCGGTGTTAAATGAATTAGCAGATTTAATTAAACAAACAATTTGAATACAAGCTTCAGCTCACACTTTATAATCAGTTACAGCAAACCGTTTTTTTTTTTGCAATTTTGGGATAAAATTTTTTTTATGGATAAATAAAATCATTTGAATTGCCCTTGTCAGTGTTAAGTGGTTTCAGTCATCTATGTAAACTAATACACTCTGCTGGAAAGATTGAGCTTGTGAAAACAACAGAGTTGCTGGCTGGATCATCAGATAACAATAGAAAAAAGAAAGCTTAAAGTGGTTGTAAAGGCAGAAGGTTTTTTTTTATCTTAATGCATTAAGCAGCCCCCCAATACTTACCTGAGCCCATCTCAATCTAGCAATGTTGCAGCCGTGTCTCGGCTGCCTGGGACTTCCCTCCTCATTGGCTGAGACAGCTGCTCGATGCCATTGGCTCCCGCTACTGTCAATCAAAGTCAGTCAGCCAATGAGTGCTGTGGGGCACTCAACAGGAGGGAGCTCCGAAGAGGGACCTGAGAAGAAGAGGATCAGAGCTGCTCTGTGCAAAACCACTACACAGGGCAGGTAAGTATAAAATGTTTATTATTTGTAACAAAAAAAGGAGACTTTGCAATCACTTTAAAAAAGGAAACTAATGTAGCCATCACATCTAGGAATTGGTAAGCTGCAACACAATAAATGTTTGTTTTTGGCTTTAATCCTTCTTCAAGTTCCACTTCAAGAATATTATAGAGGATGTTTGAAGTTACTGCTAGTCCTGTGCAGACTTCTGGGAACAGCAATCAGCCAATCAT
Organism: Glandirana rugosa; assembly: GCA_018402905.1. Classification (NCBI taxonomy): domain Eukaryota; kingdom Metazoa; phylum Chordata; class Amphibia; order Anura; family Ranidae; genus Glandirana; species Glandirana rugosa. The sequence continues at coordinate 960,319 of BLSH010498043.1, forward strand.
ATAGGTCCTTAAACAAACAGTATTCAGAATACCAGCAGCGTTACCAGTGGTGGCCTGTCCATTGGGGGCGCACGGGTGCCTCCCCCCGTATCCATGTGTCCAGGCCCCTAATCTACGTGCAGGGCGCTGGATGCATGGATTCCAATGGGGGGGGGGGGTGTTTTTTTTGAATCATGTGATTAGAGCCTGAAGTTCTAATATGCTTCAAAAAAGGGTGGGCATCGGGGCACAGAGCACTGCGCTCTGAGCCCACCCAGCTGTGTGGCAATAGCGAATGAATATTCACTATTGCCACACTGATCCTCCTCCCGGCCAATCAGGAAGCAGGTCCTGAGACCTGTCATCTTATTGTCTGAAAGGACAGACGATCCTATTGGATGCCTAGGAGGAAGAGAGAGGAGACACATGGCAGAAGCCGCCATTATGCAGAGGAGAAGACCCGATGGAAGCCACCACCCCCTGCTCGTAGGAGAGCTTCCCACCTGCAACCCAACCTAGATGGGGTAAGTGCAGGGCTGGATGACCTACCGACACCGCACGGGGGGTGGGTAGTGCGGGTGACGCGTCTGATTGACATCGGGGAGCGGGGGAGGGGTGCTGCCGGACCAACCGACCGGGAGGTGGTTGTATGCCGCCCCGCCCCCCCCCCCCCAAAAAAAAACACCAGCCACCGCTGAGCGTTACCATGCTTGTGTGAGAGCAACATTTGAATTTTTGCCAGTTTTAGAAACCCATGACAGGCTGGCTTGTAATTAGAAAGCAACTTTATTACAATTTAAATTGAATACAATCAGAGGCTTGTGGAGCACTTATATAAAATATATAGATTTATTTTTTATTTGGTGACAGCGCAGTCTGTTTAAATGTTTATTTCTCTATAAAAGGATATCTAAACTCAAGAAGGGTGACTACATTAGTTTTCATTTTTCAAGCTAAGAACATGTTCAGCAGGTCGGGGAAACAGCGACAGGGAGTGTGTTATTCACAGGATTACTATGTCAAAAGCTTGAAAAGAGGAAAACAAATGCAGCCACCACATCTAAGAACTTGTAAACTGAAATATATTACATTTTTGTTTTTGGGGTTTAGATACTCTTTAAAAATAACTGAGAAATCATAACAGGTAGAAGTAAATGCACTTGTTGTGCCTAGATAATGATTTAGGGCATGTTTGTTCACAGCGCCTAGGGCTTCCTCAATTCAATATTCAGTGTTGTTCTAAAGGTGTAAATTTGCAGGAAAAGTAATAATGGGACTGCATGGAATGTCTAGGGAAGCCTAAACAATGTTATATATACTTGTAATAAAATATTTCTTGCTTTCATGTAAAAAATCATTTTTATTGTGTGCCTCATAGAAAAATGAATAAAAAGAGATCAGAATTTCAGCAAACCATGAGGTTATACCCATGAAGGAATAAAGCATGGCTGCTGGAATTTAGGAAACTAATGCTGAAGAACATTTCCAGTGGAACAAAGGCAGTGTACAACATGATATTTCATCCAGCTTTGTGGTCTATTGTCTGTCTTTTCTCAGGCCTTGAGCAAAGGAAATTTAAGAATGCATCCCAAACACACCCTTATAAAATGACTTTGTGATGGAGTAATGACCCCTTTCACCCTTGGAATGTGTCCAAATACTGAAGCTTTTCAGGTTGTAGTTTCTTATTTACTTTAGCACAAACTACAAATTAGTGCTGTGTAGATGTAATGCAAATGAAGCGTTTGGCAGACATTTCTGTGCAGCTCTATCCAATACAGTCATTTTGGCACCATTAGTGACAACAGTGTGACGTAACCATATGCATCCTTAAGGTCATTTAAAATGAGTGGTGAATGGTAAAAATACAGGCCAATATGTGCAACCAAGGGGGACAAATAGACACGAGAAGATTGCTGCGGAATCAAGGCTGATCACCATGAGCTATGGCAGACCTCACACGCTTCCCTGGAGGAAATAGTAATCATTAAATCGGGGCTACTTCCAAAAAAAGGCTGCAACTAGATTCACACCTTTCCATGTGTGGCACAGTGGTGTAGTGGGTAGCACTTTCGCCTGGTAACAAAAGTGTCACTGGTTCGAATCCCAACCACGACACTACCTGCCTGGAGTTTGCATGTTCTCCCTGTGCTTGCGTGGGTTTCCTCCGGGTACTCCGGTTTCCTCCCACACTCCAAAGACATGCTGGTAGGTAAATTAGATCCTGTCTAAATTGTCCCTAGTATATGTATGAATGTGAGTTAGGGACTTTAGATTGTAAGCTCCTTGAGGGTAGGGACTGATGTGAATGTAAAATATATATATGTAAAGTGCTGCGTAAATTGACGGCGCTATATAAGTACCTAAAATAAAAAAATAAATAAAATAAATGTGTGTTTCCCTGCGTTCTTACATGCTTTAACCACTTCAGCCCCGGAAGGATTTCCCACTTTAGGACCAGAGCCCTTTTTGCGATTCGGCGCTGTGTCGCTTTAACTGACAATTGCGCGGTCGTGCGACGTTGTACCCAAACAAAATTTACGTCCTTTTTTTCCCCACAAATAGAGCTTTCTTTTGGTGGTATTTGATCCCCTCTGTGTCATTTCTGATCGCCGCTATAAACAAAAGAAGAGCGACAATTTTGCAAAAAACCCAAATTTCTTACTTTTTGCTAAAATACAAATCCAAAAAAAAAAAATATAAAGAAAACTTTTTTTTCTATCGGTTTTGTTCGATTTATATTCTTCCTCATATTTTTGGTAAAAAAAAATCGCAATCGGCGTTTATTGATTGGTTTGCGCAAAAGTGGTCGCATTTACGGATGATGAGAATTCATTTCTGGGGGGTTTTTTTATTTTTATTTTTTACTGGTAATGGCGGCGATCTGCGATTTTTAGCGGTACTGCGATATTTCAGCGGACATGTCGGACTATTTTGACACTTTTTTGGGACCATTGGCATTTATACAGCGATCAGTGCTATAAAAATGCACTGATTACTGTGTAAATGCCATTGGCAGTGAAGGGGTTAACCTGCAGGGGGCGCTCTAAGGGTTAACTATGTTCCCTGGGCGTGTTCTAACTGTGTGTGGGCTGCCCTAGCTGGGGAAAGGGGATGATCACAGCTTTCATTTACAGGAAGGCTGTGATCATCGCCCTTCCCCCTTCAACAGAACGGAGGTCCGTGTTTACTTACACGGACCTCCGTTCTTTCCGTGCGGGGGAGCCATCGCGGGTAGCGGGCGGCGATCGAGTCTGCCCTACCCGCTCCCTGGCTCCCCCCGAACACCCTCCGGCGGCGCGCGCTCACAATGTTAGTTATCGTGGCCGCCATCCTGTGACGGCGGTTCGCGATAACGAACCACCTTGTCGCCGTCACACTGCGGCGGGCGGTCGGCAAGTGGTTAAAGTGGGGCTCTTGTTTACTTCCCCCCCTCCGCTGCCACGTTTGGCACCTATCGGGTACCCGTTTTTGACAAATACCCATCCCAACCTCCAGGGTGAACTTGTTGTGGCGAGGTCCAACGTAAGTTTGGCCCCCTCCTCCTTCCCCCGTCGCCAGGCCATTAGCAAAGCGCAGTAGGGAACCAGCTGTGAAGCCGCAAGGCTTCACTACCAGTTTTCCTTACAAGGAATGGCGGCAGCTGCACCCGAGAACCGATTAAAAAATTGACTTGACAGGTAAGTATCCAAACATTAAAAGTCAGCAGCTACAGTATTTGTAGCTGCTGACTTTTAATTTTTTGGTGGGGGGGGTGGGGGTTGGAGCTCAGCTTTAACAACACGTATTGGCACACATTTGTAACATCCATTGATGTGCATTTTGCATGCGCGGTCAATGTCACCAGTATGAGTTGAGAAGGGTGTGAGCAAGATTTTCTGGATCCTACACTTCAGTTGGTAGTACATGATTTATGGAAGAGTACAGTGTCTTCAGTTTGGCAACCGCTATGCACACAGGGGCCCCTGAGAGTGTGAGGGCCATAGGAAATTTAGAAAAGGAGGGTCACAACAAATGTATAGATTCAAAAAAAAATTTTTTTTTTTCATATAGGTTGAAAAAAAGCCAAACCATCATTTTTGGAGGTTATAAGATGCCCCCTTCACCAGGGCTTACAATATTTGTTGATCTACATGGATGCTGGACTCAATAAGGATATAAAAAGACGGTGGTTTATGATACGTTTAGTACAAAGCTCTTGCAGCTGGTTCAGACAACCATTTATTGTGTTTAGAAGGTTCCAATGGGCTGCCTTCATCAGGACTATTAAAATGTTACTAAACCCAGGACCCTGCATTCACTATATCTGGTCTCCCACAGTGCACAGAGCATGGAAATGCAATTATTTTATTAAATATAAACTGCTAAATACTTTTTCTCATCAACAGTATATAGCAGTCTTCTGACTTCTGTCAGTGTCTGGTTAATGCTTGTAGGAGTTTTCATTCTACTGTGACTGTACTATGAGGCTGCAGGACCCCTGACCCTCTGCTTGGACAGTGGCCCTGTACTGATCACATGTCCCCTCCCAAGAATAGAATAAAAACTCTCTAGCAATACACACCAAACTGAGCATGTGCAGAGTGACTCCAAATGCTCTGTACTATGAGGAGATGGATTGGGGACAGTGGAAGAAGGGAACATCGGAGAAGAAAGGTTCAAACAGCCTTTTTACACAATGCAGATGATTAACCCTTTAGGTTCCACAGTGAGTATAAAAACCATGCTTTACTACATATACAGACTGATTTTACTGTTGTGGGTTTAGTGAGGGCCGGTTCACACATAGGCGATCCGACTTCGGGGACGACTTGGCTAGGCGACTTCAGTGTGACTTTGGGCGACTTACAACATGACTTAAAGCAACCTCCATGCCAGGCGACTTTGCCTGTGGCCAATCAGAGAAGGGAGGGAGTATGTTGCCTGGGTAATTTGTGGGTAAATTATTTTCTTTTACCTGTAAAGTCGCTTCAATATTGATAAGGGTTCTGACTTAGAGGCGACTTCCATTGAATTCTATGGGCACAAGTCAGATAGAAGTCGCCTTGAAGTAGTACAGGAACCTTTTTTGAAGTCGGAGCGACTTCAGTAGTGTACATTAAGACGGCTCTAATTCATTTCAATGGCATTTCTGATGTCCAGCGACTTGGGACGACACAAGTCGGAGCGCAAGTCGTGGCAGTGTAAACCGGCCCAGACACTTTGCAATATAAGTTTTAAATTAAAGTGACATTAAAACTGTTTTTCTTTTAAATGCGTATAGTAGGAATTACACGCTTTAGCTATTTTTTTTACAATTTTCTAATCTGTCCTTGGTCCGCCAATTGCACCCTGGCCACATCGGCCGATTTCAGGTATGTAGATGCTTCCTGTGCACCTTCCTGGCCAAAGCCAGTCCTCTCCTCTTTCCCCACAGCAGTGATTGACAGCTGCTCATAAATCCAGCAAGATTCCATAGGTCCAGGTGGGGCAAAGTTAGCAGAGTAAGGACAGAGAAGATATTTTTAAGAATAACAGCAAGTGTGTGCAAGTCCTACTATAAGCATCTCATGTAAAAAAAAACAGTGCTTTAACTAACTTTAACATTAGAGTTGTATTGTTTTTATATCAACAAAGTGTGACAAAGTAACACATGTTAAAACTTGTTTTTCTAAATTAGAATGACATAATGGACCATCCTGAAGGACCTTCATACAAAATTGAATAAAATATTACACATCTATATATTAAATGCCTTTAAAAAAAAAAAAGTTTAAAACATATGTAAGTAAAAACTAGGGATGGGCCCGATGTTCGAGTCGAACGTAAGTTCGGGATCAGTTAAATCTCTGGTGCCCCTGGCAGCCCAGCCCCCATACAGTTAGAGCACACACAGGGAACACAGTTAACCCCTAAAGCGCCACCTGCAGGTTAACCCCTTCACTGCCAATGACATTTATATTTACATTTATACAATAATCAGTGGATATTTAAATTTCTTATCGCTGTATAAATGTCATTGGTCCCAAAAAAGTATCAAAAATGTCCAACATGTCTGCCACAGATCAGAAATGAATTCTCATGGTTTGCAAACGCGGCAACTTTTGCCCAATCCAATCAATAAACACCAATTGTGATTTTTCTTTTTACCAAAAATATGAGGAAGAATATAAATTGGCCAAAACCAATGAATACATTTTTGTTTTTTTATATATTTTTTTTGGAATATGTATTTTAGCAAAAAGTAAGAAATATTGTTTTTTTTGCAAAATTGACGCTCTTTTTTTGTTTATAGTGGTGATCAGAAATGATGCAGAGGTGATCAAATACCACCAAAAGAAAGCTCTATTTGTGGGGAAAAAAGGACGTACATTTTGTTTGGGTACAATGTCGCATGACCACGCGACTGTCAGTTAAAGCGACTCAGTGCTGAATCGCAAAAAGTGCTCTGGTCCTAATGTGGAAAATCCTTCCAGGACTGAAGTGGTTAATAAGGGGGCCCCCAGATCCCGGCCGCCCCTTGTGAAAGAGTATTGGGTACATTGTACCCCCTATTAATTCACCAAAAAAGTGTCAAAAAAGAAAAAAAACACAGGAGACAATTATGGACAAGTTCTTTATTAAAAAAATAAAAAAGTGCCCCACGATGTAATCCACGTGAATCTCGGCGTGCGACTCAGGATGAAAAAAAAAATCCCGAAAAAGCTCCTCCTCGATGGTAGGCTCCCTGCTGTTTTTTTCAGTTTGACAACTCTTATAAAGGCTAGGGCAGGGTCACCTGGTGGTGTAAGCAGATGACCCTGCCCCCTTCTGACATCACTCAGTTATGTCACCAGGTAGCCTCGTCCTTAAGTATAAATAAACTATCAAAGCAAAAATAGGTCAGTCGGCGGGAGCCCTCCCATTAGGGAGGCGCTGTTTTGGGTTTTTTTTCCTTATTTTACGATGGATTATCACAGGGGACACTTTTTTTGTCTACTGTAGTTTTTTCTTTTTTGACACTTTTTTGGTGAATGAGTAGGGCTACAATGTACCCGATACTCATTCACATAGGAGGAGGTGGGACCTGGGTACCCCCTTGTTAAAGGGGGCTTCCAGATTCCGATAAGCCCCCCACCCACAGACCCCGATAACCACAGCCCAGGGTTGTCGGGAAGAGGCCCTTGTCCTCATCAACATGGGGACAAGGCTACCCCAAAGAACCCACCCCCCATGTTGAGGGCATGTAGCCTGGTACAGCCCCTCTATCCTGCCCGGCCAGGTTGCATGCTCAGATAAGGGTCTGGTATGGATTTTGGGGGTACCCCACGTCAATTTTTTAAAAATTTTGGCGTGGAGTTCTCCTTAAAATTCATACCAGACCGACGGGCCTGGCATGGACTGGGGGGGGGGGGGGGGGGGG
>BLSH010498043.1:979300-992994 GCA_018402905.1 Glandirana rugosa
AAACTTTGTTGGACGACAACAAAGGGGGACCTACACGACTTCAAGTACCACTTCCACAATACGACTGGCCTATTCCTCCACCTTCTCCTCCTCCTTCGCCTCATCCTCCTCCTCCTCCGTTGTCCTCCGTTTCTCTTTACGGGACTTTAGGAGACACCGCCTTCCTGTACGCGGTTTGACGATAGGCGGAGTCCGGGTGGGCGGTGATGTAAACGGGTCAATCGCTCTATATCGCAGGGACGGGCACGAATGACCAGGTACATAGTCACCAATACACCTGGAACGGTGTCTACCACAACGCGTCACGTGTGAACTAGAGCAGGGGCTGAACGCATGTCCTTCCGCCACAGAGGATTTCAGGGCATTTCTCTTTGCCTCCTGTTGCCTCCTCCTCCTCCTACTCCGCTTCCTCCTCCTCTTCCACCTCCTTATCCGGTCAGCATAACACCTTCACCATGAACTTCAGCACATCCAGGGGGAAACAACAGCAGGTTGTTTCAAAACTGATATGTTTGGGGAATAAACCCCACACTGCACAGGAGCTGTGGACGGGCATTGAATTTGGTGGTGCAGAAGTTTCTAAAAAACTACATGGATATGTCAGAGCTGCTGCAGAAAGTGTGGGCCGTCTGTGCGCGCTTTCAGCATTCTCACCCTGCTGCTGCTTGCCTGTCTGCGCTGCAGCTGAACTTCGGCCTTTCCGCTCACCGCCTCCTATGCGATGTGCCCACAATGTGGAACTTCACCTTGCACATGCTGGAGAGACTGTGCGAGCAGCAGCAGGCAATAGTGGAGTTTCAGCTGGAGCACGCACGGGTCAGTCGCTCTGCGGAACATCATCACTTCACCACCAAAGAGTGGGCCTCCATGTGAGACCTGTGTACCATATTGGGGTGTTTTGAGTACTCCACCAACATGGCCAGTGCCGATGACGCTGTTCTCAGCATTACTATCCCACTTCTATGTCTCCTTGAAAAAACACTTCAGGCGATGATGGAAGAGGATGTGGCACAGGAGGAAGTGGAGGAGGAAGAGGGGTCATTTTCACGGTTATCAGGCCAGTCATTCACAAGTAGCTCGGAGGGTGGGTTCCTGCAGCAGCATAGGCCAGGTAAAAAATTTTCAAGCCAGGGCACAGTTCTGGCGGATGACGAGGATGAGAAAGATGATGATGATGAGGAGGAGGAGGAACCGTGTTCACAGCGGGGTGTCACCCAACGCAGCTCGTGGGCATCACTGGAGCGTGGCGGGGGGATACGGAGGACACTTGCACTTTTTATTTTTGTGCAAGAAATGCACCGCTGGCCACAAATGCAGTATTTAGAATATATATATTTTTTTTAAGCCATCAATGTAGACGTACTTTTTAATTTTGTGAAAGAAATGCCCCGCTGGCCGCAAATGTAATATTTTGCACACACAAAAAAAAATAATAATAATTTGTTTAACTGCAATGTAAAAGCAGTATTTAAATATGCCAAAGTGTTGCCAACTGAACTAACAGAACAAGATTAAAGTAGTGTCCCTGACACACAAGCAGTTGCAAGTGCAGTGCACTTGCAAAAATGACTGCACACGCCCACCTAACAAACAAAAAAATTGCTTAGGTTTTATATGAGGCACTTTGCTTAGCAAACAAAATGTACTCTAGCAAACAAAAATCTTCTCTAGCACCCACCCACCAATAAATTGCTGTTTTTAACAGATTTTCTAAAGCTAATCTGTCCCTCACAGCAGCAGCAGCAGCATCCTCTCCCTACACTAGTATGAGATGATTTTCTAAAGCTAATCTGTCCCTCACAGCACCAGCAGCATCCTCTCCCTACACTAGTATGAGATGATGTGACATGCAGCACTACATGACTCCAACTTATATAGAGGCTGGGTCACATGATGCACTGGCCAATCACAGCCATGCCATTAGTAGGCATGGCTGTGATGGCTTCTAAGGGCAAACGAGTGAAACGCTTGTTGTATTCAACAGGTGCGAAAAAATACCCAAACCCAGACTTTTCGGGACACGGACACCCTAAAGTCCGGTACGAACCCGAACTTTACAGTTCGGGTTTGCTCAACTCTATTAATGATGTTTTTATAGTGCCAATAATGAATTTGTAATATATGTAAAAAAAAGGGAAAATTAGAGGTTGAGGAGTTTTGTCAATGTTAACATCAGAGTTAGAAATCATTTATGGTAACAATATGACAAAATGTGTTCTGTGCCTAGCATTATTAGTTAACCATCCAACAACCTGACACTTTCAATGAACTTGGATGTAAACTTGATCATCTCTGACTTTCTAAAAAGAGCAATTAAATAATAAGTTATAATGCAAGAGCAGAATTCACAGCATTTATACAAGGCTGTGCATGATATAGAGTATTTTTTACTGAAATACTAATGCAAAACTACACTAAAACAGATTTGTTTTTCTCTTTTTGGGTGGGGTGGAGCAAGTTTGAGTCCCCTACATGTTTCCAGAAACCAAGAAAAAATGTCAATGTCTTCACATGCACTACATGTTTTCCCAAACACAAATTATTTGCACTAAACTTTAAACCATCATACACTACCAGGGATAGCATGCCATCTGTTTTCTGTGCAAAGCTGTTATTGAAAGTTTTACTAATCCCTTCTGGTGAGGCAGTAAAAAATGTGTAGGACTAGTGGCTGCATCTTGCAAGAGTTGCATGTAATCTTGTGATCCTCTTATGGCTCCCCAAAGCCTTCAGCTTTTACCCACAGTTGTCCTCTTGTGGTTAGGTCATGGGATAAATAAAGCAAAATGTGAGCTTTTTTATTTGTAAGCTTTTACTGATGCAGTTTACATGGGAAACCTGGGAACTTTTGACTTGGCATACAAACACTATCCACCTTTCAAGGTGGGCACAGATTCCTGTGGGATGCAAGATAATTCAGAATTAAGTGACGTGCATTTGATCTCCGTTTGGCCTACTTCAAGTAGATCAAAATTAGAAGGTCCATAAATTAGTAATGGCATTCAAAACCAATTTAAAGCAAGCAAAAGCCCATTGATACAGGTGGTAAGGGTACCACAGTGCTGCAGTGTTTTCTTAAATAACATAGTTTCTTGTAGCCCATTATTTTACAGTACATATATATTCTAAAATGGGACATTGTAGGCCATAAAGTGTAAATGATGAAGAACCTTAAGATAAACACTATAGCTGCTATTTTATGAAAATAACATAGACGCACCTAACTAAAATTTTAATAAAATGCCATGCCATCATCATTATTATTATTATAATACAGGATTTATATAGCGCCAACAGTTTGCGGAGCGCTTTACAACATGGGGGCAGAAGTACAATTACAATACAAATCAATACAGGAGGAATCAGAGGGTCCTGCTCATTAGAGCTTACAATCTAGAAGGGAGGGTCATGAGGGACAAAAGGTAATAACTGTGGGGGATGAGCTGATGGAGAAAATTAAAATACAATTGTTAGGTGTGTGTAGGATAGGCTTCTCTGAAGAGAAGGGTTTCCAGGGATTGTCTAAAAGCTAATAGAGTAGAAGATAATCGGGCAGTTTGGGGTAAGGCATTCCATAGGATTGGAGAGGCTCTGGAAAAGTCCTGGAGGTGAGGATGGGAGGAGGGGAGGAGATGAAGGAGCTAGAGAGCAGGAGATCTTGAGAAGAACGAAGAGAACAAATAGGTTGGTATTTAGAGATTAGGCTAGTGATTAGAGTTGAGCGAACCCGAACTATAAAGATCGGGTCCATACCGAACTTTGGGGTGTCCGTGACACGGACACGGACCCGAACCCGGACATTTGAAAAAAAGTTTGGGTTCGGGTATTTGATCACGCATGTTGAAGCAGCCAATCAACAAGTGTTTCACTGGTTTGCCCTTAGAAGCCATCACAGCCATGCCTACTAATAGCATGGCTGTGATTGGCCAGTGCATCATGTGACCCAGCCTCTTTATAAGCTGGAGTCACTTTGTGTTGCATGTCACATGCTCTCTGGCTAGTGTAGGGAGAGGATGCTGCTGGTGCTGTGAGGGACAGATTGCAGATACAATAACATCTCATCCTGCATTACAGAATGATCTGATTGTGGACTAGGTAGAGATTACTACTACTACTGCTTTTAGGGACAGATTGCAGATCTAATAACATCTCATCCTGAATTACAGAACGATCTGACTGGACTAGGTAGAGTCTACTGCCTAGAGGGACAGATTATTGTTCTAAAATCATCTTCTAGTTCTATAGGGTCAGGTTCCTGCTGTTGCTGTAAGGGACAGATTATTGTTCTAAAATCATCACCTACTCCTATAGGGTCAGGTTCCTGCTGTTGCTGTAAGGGACAGATCATTGTTCTAAAATCATTTTACTTCCTTTTGCAGCCCTCTAGCACTTTCCAGGACTTTTTTACAGTCATTTTTGTGCCGAAAAGTTTGGGTCCCCATTGACTTCAATGGGGTTCGAGGTAAAGTTCGGGTCAAGTTCGGTACCGAACCCAAACTTTTTCGCGAAGTTCGGCCGAACCCGAACCTCAAGGTGTTCGCTCAACTCTACTAGTGATATAACTGGGGGCTGAGTTGTGTATGGCTTTGTAAGTAGTTGTCAGTATTTTGAATTTAATTTGTTGGAGTGGAAGCCAGTGGAGGGATTGACAGAGAAGAGTAGCAGACACAGAGTGATTGGTAAGGTGGATAAGTCTGGCAGCAGCATTCATGATGGATTGAAGGGGGGATAGCCTATTTAGAGGTAAGCCAATGAGAAGGGTGTTGCAGTAGTCGAGACGAGAGATGACCAGGGAGTAAATTTAAGAGCTTTGTTGAGTCATTGGTTAGAAAGGGGCGTATTTTGATCATAATCTCATAATTTAACTTCCTTTATCAAATGAACACAACACATTTTACTCTTCAGAATTCTTCCAGCTTAGACTTTCTTTGCTGCTCTCAGCACTCATCCAATGATATCTTAGAGCTGCAAAGCAAGGCTTCTTATCTGCCATGTGCTATGATTGCAGGTCGCAGCAGGAAGTAGAAAGCTATATACACCCAGCAGCTGTCACTGATTGCAGGTCCTACTCTGACTGAGGTCTAAATGGCAAAATATCTCCACTCAGTGCCACCAACTCAACATACATGTTTGTACTAGCCCAAGAGTCAAATGGTCCCCAGGTCAGTCCTCCTTTGACAACTTGTGTACACCATAATTCCCAAGGGCAGTCACTCAAAGGACCATAAGGATAGATGAGTCCCATGTACCTATGCAGACCAATAGATACCCCTGCATGTCAAGCTGTTGCTTGTAAGAAGGTTCCCGATAAAGCCTTTTGTGTAGAAGGTAACTATATATTTTGCCACCAACAGGACAAGAGTAGGAAAGATCTATTTTCAGGTTCAAATGCAAATTTACTGAATGCTGTAATATAGCATATTTACCCCCATGATTTTTTTCTGCTAGCCATGTCTAAGGCACTTGCTGACGTTATGGTACCCTTTTTTTTCACATTGGTCCAAGAATACACCCTAACTCCAATGGAGGCAAGCACTGTATGTTTGTCCCTGTTCTATTAGGTGAGTCTACCTTGCCATTTGGGTTGAGTAAACCTAGGTACATAACATTGTACAGAGGAATCCATGTGGATAACTGAAAATGTAAAAAATAGCTGAAGAATGTGAGTGAAATAAGGAATCTTATGCTATTTCTATTCTGCTGTTTCTCCTGTCAACAAATACAATCTTTTCCTTGAGGCCACTGTACATTCTGCTGTTACTTTTATGAAATGTCTTTCTCGGAAAAAAAATAAAGTTCCCTAATGCTGTCTAAAACTCCTGTATTGGTTTCACAGTGCCTTAAAATTATATTCAAAGCCATCTAAAAAGGAGACTTTTATATCTTATTACCTAGATTCTGATGCCAAGCGGTCACCCTGTAAAGCACCATGGAAAATTGCTAACAAGATAAAATGTTTTTAATGTGATATAATGGATTTCTTAGGAGAGGGAAAAAATGATGCCTGGTCTTCCTCTGTTCCCCCTCTTCCCTCCCTTCTCGTATTCTCAGTGGAAAGAGCTCCAATGCTGTTACCTGCTATTACTGAGCTCCGAGCTCTTGTAATAAGAGGCTGCCAGTGACAGTGTGATTGCTTAGCTGTAATATTTAAGGTTTGGGCTTGTGAAGTTCCTCTGTTTTGGAATTTGCAGCAGGGTTCCACCTGCCCTCACATTAACCCTGTTACAGTTAGAGGGTACTGTGAGGATCTCTTCATTGCTTCGGTACTTTGGGAAATTGTTAATGTTAACTATTCTTATGCGAATACTGTTCTCTATAGAGATATTGTTGGTTTTAATATATTTATTAGATTTAAAGAATATCAGGAAAGATACAGTAACATCTAACTTATGGCCTGTATATCAGGACGTTCCATCACTGAAAATGTTCAGATAGAGTTGCTATAGGGGAATTGTTTGTAGGTAGCAAATACAATAATATCTCGTGCAAAGGATTAAAGTCTCTGACATTTCTACTATCCATGGATCATATTTTCTCATATGTGTCATCCTCAATCATAGCTGAAATAGGGACTTTTTGTATGCATAGGTGCCCCTTGTTGGCGGATTCAGTGGCTCAGTCATTGGCAGGGTATGTAGCTTCAGATCTTATTTGTCCCACTATTCCTTAAGTTTAGTAGGTAAAACCTTAGTTTGTTACTTGCTAATATTAATAAATATATATATATATATATATATATATATACAGTATCTCACAAAAGTGAGTACACCCCTCACATTTTTGTAAATATTTTATTCTATCTTTTCATGTGACAACACTGAGGAAATGACACTTTGCTACAATGTAAAGTAGTGAGTGTACAACTTGTATAACAGTGTAAATTTGCTGTCCCCTCAAAATAACTCAACACACAGCCATTAATGTCCAAACCGCTGGCAATAAAAGTGAGTACACCCCTAAGTGAAAATGTCCAAATTGGGACAAAAGTGTCAATATTTTGTGTGGCCACCATTATTTTCCAGCACTGCCTTAACCCTCTTGGGCATGGAGTTCACCAGAGCTTCACAGGTTGCCACTGGAGTCCTCTTCCACTCCTCCATGATAACATCACGGTGCTGGTGGATGTTGGAGACCTTGCGCTCCTCCACCTTCCATTTGAGAATGCCCCACAGATGCTCAATAGGGTTTAGGTCTGGAGACATGCTTGGCCAGTCCATCACCTTTACCCTCAGCTTCTTTAGCAAGGCAGTGGTCGTCTTGGAGGTGTGTCTGGGGTCATTATCATGTTGGAATACTGTCTTGCAGCCCAGTCTCAGAAGGGAGGGAATCATGCTCTGCTTCAGTATGTCACAGTACATGTTGTCATTCATGGTTCCCTCAATGAACTGTAGCTCCCTAGTGTCGGCAGCACTTATACAGGCCCAGACCATGACACTCCCACCACCATGCTTGACTGTAGGCAAGACACATTTGGCTTTGTACTCCTCACCCGGTTGCTGCCACACACGCTTGACACCAGCTTGATACCAAATAAGTTTATCTTGGTCTCATCAGACCACAGGAAATGGTTCCAGTAATCCATGTCCTTAGTCTGCTTGTCTTCAGCAAACTGTTTGTGGGCTTTCCTGAGCATCATCTTTAAAAGAGGCTTCCTTCTGGGATGACAGCCATGCAGACCAATTTGGTCTGAGCACTGACAGGCTGACCCCCCACCCCTTCAACCTCTGCAACATTGCTGGCAGCACTCATACATCTATTTCCCAAAGACAACCTCTGGATATGACGCTGAGCACATGCACTCAACTTGTTTGGTTGACCATGGTGAGGCCTGTTCTGAGTGGAACCTGTCCTGTTAAACAGCTGTATGGTCTTGACAGCTGTATTGCAGCTCAGTTTCAGAGTCTTGGTAATCTTCGTATAGTCTAGGCCACCTTTAAGTAGAGCAACAATTCTTTTTTTCAGATCCTCAGAGATTTCTTTGCCATGAGATTCCTGTTATCTCCGGACTGTAGGGGCGGAGCCTGCATCTCTGACGTCACATCACGCCCATCATTGACTTTTGTTTACTCACTGGTCATAGCGAGCACGGCTGTTCATGTCATATACTGGAAGTGCAATTCTTTTATATCTATTAAAACACCAGTTTCACAGAGAGCACTAGATCCTGTTTTCTCCTCAGTTATATCTGGTCTGTGAGTTGGCTACACTCTGGAGATAACAGGAATCTCAGAGGAGCCCTTGCGTTTGGTGGTATCACGCCGATCCCTACTTGTCCCCAGAGGGGAATATTGCTGATTTAAAGTGTATATGAGGTGAGCAGTTTGAGATACCGGTGTAGGATAGCACAAACACTTTCTTTGCTGTTTTTACACAGTGGGTGATTTGATTGTTAACAGGATTCCTTTCAATCAATTTTATGGCACTTTGGATGGAATTAATAAGAGACTAGCACCAGCACATTATGTGCATATACAGAAAGTTATTTATGGTCTTTGGTTACACATATGAATGGAAGAGACTGATTAATTTGTATACACAGTTATATATATATATATATATATATATATATATATATATATATATATATGCACCTTATATTTATTAAGGTTTTCTTTACAGATGATATAAATTCATTTAGTTATATGTTTGCATATTTATGCACTAGATTCACTTTATGCTTATTTGTACTGCTAATAGTAGCGCAGCACTCATTAATGCTTTAAATATTTTTAAAGTGAAGTGTTGACACTTTTGGAGTGATAGCGGCTGCTATATATTCACTTTCAATTTTTTTTTTATATAAATAGAGCTTGCACTGATTGATTTCAGTTTTATAGTTATTGAATTCAAAATGGGTGAGTTATATCCTCCAATGGATCCCCCAAGGCCAAGTTCGCATGAAGAGCACAGAGCTCCCAATTCAGCCAGGTGGGTGCAATCAGCATCCAATAAGCTCCATCGAGGAAAGAGAGCTGAAGACACTGTGGGGTTGAATTACTAAAACTTGAGAATGCAAAATCTGATGCAGCTGTGCATGGTAGCCAATCAGCTTTTAACTTCAGTTTGTTCAATTAAGCTTTGACAAAAATAAAACTGGAAGCTGATTGGTTTCTATGCAGAGATGCAACAGATTTTGCGCTCTCCAGCTGTAGTAAATCAACCCATGTGTGTCATGTATTCATGTGAGTGTAATGTATATATATATTATTTAATAAAGGCAGTTTTATCAGTGAGGACTATGAAACATTATGGAGTTTGTTCTTTTTTGGAGCCTGAGGTTTAGAGCTGATTAGAGCCATTGAACATTAAGAGGATGCTTTTGTTAACATATTGATTTTGTAAGCGCAGCACCCATTCACAATTATTCATCAGTCTCACACCACATGTGCTAGCAGCTATATACACGCATAACTTTTCATTGTAGCACAATTCTAATTAAAGTATTAGTAGCACAGCTGATCTACAAAAAACTCCCAATTAAGTGACTATCAGAAAGTAGTTACATCTCCAAATTGCAAGAGCATAAAATCACCTGTATAGCTTTGTTTTTAGCAGATTAGGAAAACCAACAGCTAACTTACACTAGCGTTGCCCTCTAAAGTGTGATCTGTGGTGGATCACTTTTCAGAGGGCATGTGGCAAGTGGGGAGGAGACGTTATGTTGTCTCCCCACTACCTGTTTTAAACCCAAAGAGCTTGCACCACAATACAACAGCATTTGCAGAGCGCACCCATTCAGTTGAAGAAAAAGGGTCGCAGCTGCGGCATATGTACTCCCACTGCACCCACTGCCTTTGCAGCTTAAGAAGAGTGGTTGGGGCAGTAAAAATGTGGCTCAACTGTGTGTTACAATATCATAGAACCGGTGGATAATCCCGGAGGTAGGGTCATCCTGTCTTTAGATGCTGCCAAAGCTTTTGACAGTGTTGAGTGGCCCTATCTCTGGGAGGTCTTAACTAGATTCGGTCTGGGAGACACCTTTATTAACTGGGTGCCGGTCCTGTACTCAGCCCCCAGGGCTAGAATTTATATCAACAACTACATCCCACCCCCCACCTTAGGTTACATATGGGCACTCGTCAGGGATGCCCATTCTCCCCCCTCATGTTTGCACTGGCAGTGGAGCCTCTTGCAATACTAATTCTCAAACACCAGGGCATTGTAGGTTTCTGGAGAGGCCATCTAAAGGACAAGTTATCACTCTTTGCAGATGATGCACTGCTCTATCTGGGGGATACTGAGGGCTCACTGCAGGCTGCAATGGCACTAATTATCAAATTCGGTACATTTTCTGGATTCGCTATAAATTGGTCCAAGTCAGTGATTATGCCCCTCGATCCACTCCAATCACCTCTACCTACTGATGCATCGCAAATTACCATTGTAAAACAATTTAAATATCTGGGAGTGATAATTTCACCTGATCCAGCTGACTACCTGATGCTTAACCTAACGCCCCTACTGGACAAACAACGACTTAAATGCAAGGGGTGGTGTGAGCTCCCACTGTCAGTAGTGGGACACGTGAACCTAATTAAAATGGTTTGGGCACTCCTATATCCTTCATAATTCCCCTATGTGGATATCTAATCAATGGTTTAGGCGAATTGACTATCAATTCTGTGATCTCATTTGGAAAAAAGGCAAGGCTCAGATCAGTTTGACCACCCTACAATTTAACAAGGATGGAGGGGGGCTAAGATGTATTTTTTAGCATCACAGTTGCAGCAACTTACTGGCTGGGGTCGTAGGGACACAGATGATCCTTTTCTACAAATGGTGGCCCACACTAATCCCCTGCTAACAGCTGGCTCCCATCTGGAGTCGGGTCTGTCGGGTATACCTCCATCTTCTCTGACAGCACTTTTGCTCCATAGGGTTTGGAAGGCAGTCAGGAAAATACAATTCATTACTGGCCCACTAGAATTCACTCCACTTTGGAGCAACCCTAACTACCCAGAAGTAAACAAACTGCCGGGCTTCTCCTTTTGGAGACAGAGAGGGATATGTTTTTTTTAGCCAAATCTATGAAGGTGGTGTTCTCAAGTCCTTTGAACACTTATGCAGGGAATTCATGTTAACGCGGAAACAATGTTACCGGTATCTCCAACTTAGGCATGCTTTACAGACCCAGGCACAGAGCACTGCTATGTCTGTTACCGAATCCCCGTTTATTCAGGAAATACTGCAGGTGAACAATCATAAGGGTTTAATATCACGGGCCTACTCAGTAATGGTATCCACAATTCAGAACCCGGCTCTATTTAAATGTAGAACCCACTGGACTGCTGACATAGGCGACATTGATGGGGATCAGTGGGATATGGCTCTTGAGTCAATCCCAGCGGTGTCAATATCAGCCTCCCATAAACTATCACAATTATTTATACTACATAGAGCTTATCATACACCCGCCCAATTACATGACTAGGGTAAAAGAGACTCTCCTCTATGCCCTAAATGCTCTACCCACAGAGGAGACTTCATACATATGATATGGCGCTGCCCAAAACTTACAAGATACTGGACAGAGGTCGCACAGACTATTTCTACTTTGGCCCAGTCACTCATACCGCTCACCCCAATGGTGTGTGTGTTGGGGGCAGTAGACGAGGAGATGTATCCAAAAGGCACATATATTATGGTTACCAGACTATTGTATCTACCCTGGAAGCTTAATGCACGCTTTTGGATGGCACCCACTGTACCTACAAGGACCCAAAGGATTGCGTATGCGAATTCTCTTCTTCTCAGAACAATTAGCCTATATACATCGAAATGCAACTGAAAAGTTCAGCCTTGTATGGCAGAATTGGTTAGATGACCCTAATCTTGCTCCTCCACAACTGGTGATGAACAGATTACTACAGTTCTAGACCCTACCATGACCTCCTTCTCTTCCCACCGTTGAACTTTGTTTTCTGGTTTTCTCCTGGGCTTGGGGCTTTCTCTATAATATATGCAATGAAGAATCAAGATTAGTTGCTATATGCACCCCTGCACAAGCTTAAGAGTTGAGTTTCTTTCCTAGTTATATCCCTTGTTCACTAAAAAGTGTATAATCTATGTAATAAGTGACTGGCTACTGTCTATATGTATGGATCTATGCACTTTGTATGTATCCCTATTGTTGTTCTGTATGTATACCCGATTATTGTATCGTAAAATTACTCAATATCCTTGTCATTCAATAAACAAGTTTTGATTAAAAAAAAAAAAATCATAGTCTAATAAAGAAGGAATTTAGATAAATTTGTTCATGGTAAATCCATGCAGGCTAAGTGATGTGTTACTGTAAAACTTGCAGGTATGTATCACCTCTCACAGAGGTCATTGTAGCGAAGGGACAATGCTTTCTTTTGCTTCTCTCTCCATGACCTGGGTATACCTGATGCTTACTTCTTAACCCTTGACCCGTTAATAACAACAACACACACTGCTTTGGAGAAAATGGCCGTTAGGCCTTTTATTTAAAACCAAACACTTGAAAACATTTTAAACATAACATTTCTATTAGGCGGGTGATGGTCCCAGGAGGCCCCAAACCATTTTATGAATTTTCTCTATCTTAACATACCCAGCCGCAATACGCCGGCTCAGGTGACACCGTCTTCCAGTTAACCTATGTAACTGGGACCAAACCATTGAGGACTCCATACCTCCGATGGATCCTTCCTAACCACACCAACTTGTTCGTCCTCCTGAGACCACGCCCAGACACATTAATCACACACCATAGGGAGGGAGGGTGGGGATTCACCGTTGTTCCCGCTCTGACCCCTTGTGGACCGCGCCCTTTCCTTATATATCCGTCCCGCCCACTGCTGCTACCTACCCACCCCCTCTAACTTACTTTAACCCCGTAGCGCCCATGGCACCCTGTCATGTGGCCCCTGCGCAATATTTTTTTTTTATTTTTTTTATTTGCTGCGGGCCCTTCTTGACCTGGGTATACCTGATGCTTACTTCTTAACCCTTGACCCGTTAATAACAACAACACACACTGCTTTGGAGAAAATGGCCGTTAAGCCTTTTATTTAAAACCAAACACTTGAAAACATTTTAAACATAACATTTCTATTAGGCGGGTGATGGTCCCAGGAGGCCCCAAACCATTTTATGAATTTTCTCTATCTTAACATACCCAGCCGCAATACGCCGGCTCAGGTGACACCGTCTTCCAGTTAACCTATGTAACTGGGACCAAACCATTGAGGACTCCATACCTCCGATGGATCCTTCCCAACCACACCAACTTGTTCGTCCTCCTGAGACCATGCCACAGCTCACGGGCGTAAAGCCTTACACCCGAGAGCCACGCCACGCCCGCAGGGCCCTATTAATCCCGTCCTGCAAGCCCAAACACCATAAATCAATGCCTACAGCATTTATAAATATACCAGACTTTAATATCGTGCCTGTAGAACCGCTAAGCGGTCCAGACACCTTTTTTAATTATTCCGGTCTCATTTTCAGTTGTTTCTTCATCCAGCGAAGTATTGCTCCTTACCTCCCAAACAACATTCTGTGTGACTCAACCTCAGCCTGTGCACCGCTATGAATTCTCCCCTCCCTCATGTGAATTTACGACATCCGTAACTAAATACCACAAACCCGAACGTCCTGCCCTAATTATCCCGGGACGCCCGCACCGCACCGAGAGCCCACATTCCGAAATGCGGGCACTCGACACC
>BLSH010498043.1:1027647-1040089 GCA_018402905.1 Glandirana rugosa
ACACACACAGTGAAATTTATTTTGGCCCTGATTGACTTGATGACAAGACGTTTGTAGAGAACAGTAGTTCAGTTAGTCCCGGTTTTATTTAAAGTGACACACACAGTTTCCAGATGTTTGCAGAACAGTGATATGGGTACTCCCGGCTTATTTATACTTTTTTGACACATTTTGAAGATGATTTTAGAACAGTGATATGGCTTCTACCGTTAATTAATACTTTTCAGACCCAGTTTGAAGATGGTCCACATCCACCTCCATTTTTGATTTTTTTATGTTTTTATTTTTTTAAAAATGCTTTTAGTTATTTCCCTGTCCCCATTTCTTTGTAGGGCACTTGTCCCACCCTTACCCCCATTTCCTTCCTTTTGCAGACCTCTAGGACTTTCCAGGACTATTTTACAGCCATTTTTGTGCCTAAACGTTCGGGTCCCCATTGATTTCAATGGGGTTCGGGGTCCGGGACAAAGTTCGGGTTCTGTCCGGACGCGAACCCGGACTTTTTCCCGAAGTTCGGCCGAACCAGCAGAACCCGGACTTCTAGAAGTTCACTCAACTCTAATCAGCACCGATACCGGTATCAGTGCAACCCTAATGAAGTGTCTTCAATTGAAGAAACAATGCTTTAGATCTTTTTTTTGCTGGGAAGCAACAAGGTCATTTAACATTATTTTATTTATTTATTACAGGTACTTATATACATTCACATCAGTCCCTGCTCTCATGGTCCTTACAATCTAAGATCTCTATCTCACATTCATACCTACACATACTAGAGCCAATTTTGACAGGAGCCAGTTAACCAATCAGCTTGTCTTTGGAGTGTGAGAGGAAACCAGAGTACCCAGAGGAAACCCGCACATGTAGAGGGAGAACATGCAAACTCCGTGCAGGTAGCGCCATGGTTTGGACTCGAACCAATGATCTTAGTGCTACCAGGCAGAAGTGCTAAACACTTAGCTACTGTGCTGCCCGAAACTTTACAACATTTATGGCAGATAGTGTTTTTTAAAGCAGAGTTCCACCCTTTCTTTGTTTATTAAAAGTCAGCAGCTACAAAAAGTATAGCTGCTGTAATAATAGGGAGAGGGGAGAAGTGAGGATGATATGTACAGATTGTGGGGTGGGGAGGACGGGTGAAGAAAAGATAGTTTGAGGAGAGAGGCTGCTATTGTGAATAGGAGAGGAAAGGTCTGCATGTTCTGGAGAGGAAAGTGTTTTGGAAATGAGGTTACCTGTAGTCTGGTGTTAAAGTAGTTTCTTGTTAGTATTCGCTTTGTGCAAATCGCTGAAGTGCAAGAACTGAAGTGCCCACTTATTTAAAGAACCCCACTTTGTTGAAAGAACCCCCTCTGCAATGTCTACCCCCCTGCAATGCTTCCCCCATAAGCAAGGCTTGGTTTTATACTGTGATGGGTGGGGGGTGGAGGTAAACAATTAATCAATTAGGAGATGATGTAAGGCACAGAGCTATCCCATTAAAACTTCTAACATTGCAATCAAAATGCAACACAGGCCAAAAATTGTAAAGATAAGAAAACCATAAATTTAGGTAAGGCTATAGGCTAAATAAATAAACAGTGTGATTGAACATGGCTACAGATGTAATTTAAACAGCAATGACAAGAGCAGTTCAGCAAAGACATTTAAACAGTCAGTGTTCAGTTTAAGAAAGATGAAACTAGTATAAGCAGATATACCAATGTTAAAAAGGCATAGGCAGATTGCAATGGTTCAGTTTTTGGGTGGAGCGATCACAATGCAGACATACCTGTGAAGAGAGAAGCAGCGTTCAGATGGATGGATGGATGGTTGCAAGAACTGAAGTGCCCACTTATTTAAAGAACCCCACTTTGTTGAAAGAACCCCCTCTGCAATGTCTACCCCCCCTGCATTATTTGAATGCATCAAATATGAAACATAACAGATGCACAATAAAAGGTTAAGAATATGAGTAATTGTTTAGTGCAATCTTTAATGCAGTATATTTGTTTGTACATACAGTGTAGACAATTGCCCCATTGATATAGCCACTCTGTTGTTTTTACACAACATCCCTGCCTTAATTTCCCTTTCATAATCTGACAAATTAGTTTCATGCTGCTAGCCTTATAATGCAACCTACTCAAGCTGTGTTTGTTGTCAGTACACCCCCTCCTCATCTCCCTCCACCCATATTAAAGCACATAGCATATACAGATACCATTGCAGATTCACTTTGCTCTAGTAAAAGTTCTGGAATTTAAGAAGCACTTAGTTGCTGCATTAGAGCCATTTAGGATATTTCCGCATCTCAATTGACTGTAACTCCAACCTGCTCTAGTGGCCTGTTAATGACCTCCAGTCTCCAGGCAAGCTGAGGAATTCACTGTTTATGCTTTCTGTTTCCCTTCCATGCCACAACCAGACCTGGGTTTTTCATTCCCATAAATAGGGGCACCTGCCAATCACACTCCCTCAATGTCCTGCACTAGCCAGGGATTGTGACTGTAAATGTGTTCCCATCCCAGACAAATAAAGTGCTCGATGAGACACTTAAACAGCTGAATAATAGTCAACAAGAAAATTGTACAATTGTGGGCTTTTGGTTATACAAGCAACTCTTGGATGACGTTTTGCTTACTGTTTATATAGTTGGCTAATCCAGGCTTCACAACTCTAAACAATTGAGACATAGATAAAACAAGACTTTGGCATCTTAGGGCTATTTGCTGCAACCGTGCTGCATCCAGTTATTGTACGTAAAAATACCTTTTTTATGGAAAAGAAATTGATTTGGACTCCAGCTGTCCATACATTAAACCATGGACCTCTTGATCCAGCTTGGTATTAGAAAAAGCAGGTAGTCTAGGTTTTCAGTTCTGGCTCTGGTTGGCAACAGCCAATAAATTCGGATTAGGTATTCCACTAAGAGGGTCACTGGGAAAGTTGGGTTTAACCCATACACGTGCAGATTTAATCTTGTATAGGGACAGATTTGTTACACAGAGGTCACAGAGGCTTCCCAACAAAAAAATAAAAGCATTGATCCTCTATTAGAAGAGACTGACCACTTAGTTATATAGCAGGTAGCAAGCATGAGCTCCACTTTAAAGTGCTAAACTCCTTGAGGAATCCTCCCATTGGGATAACTTTCATGTGTGTTGGATCAACACTGTCCGGTGAGATCCCACACTTGGAACCCTAACCCAAAAACAAAGGACCTCAAACCTGGAGACACCGGAAGGAAGAGCCGCTCAATCACTGAGTTCTTGTAGGTGGGTGGGTAATTAGTGTCAGTTGCCGTGCTGCACAGCCAATCACGAGTAGAAGTCTGTATGACGAAACGCATCTGAAAGGCTGTGCGGCAACTATACAGAGACGCTGCCTGATCCCTGCTGGTCGGGGAAAGGTAGCAGCTTCTTAGCGGTGCCTGGAGGGGGTCCGGAGAAGGCTGACGTCCATGTACATTCACATGTATCTGTGTTTCAATCTTTCTGGTAAGAGTTTTACCTGCGGGGGGGAGTACTTTTGTTTGCAATAAATTACTTGTTTTAAACTGTATCACACTATGCTTCGGTATCTGTCTTTTACGTCTTTTATGAGATTGAAAGGCTGCGCGGACTGGATTTGAATACATCTGCCTGTTTGTGTAGGCGATACACAAAGAAGTCTAAAGAAAAGTGTAAAGGCGCCCACATGTACACTGATTAGCGCTGAATGCAATAAGTGGCAATCTGGATTCTATCCACTAAAAGTAACTGGAACTTGAAAGCAGCCATTTTGATAAATTACAACCATATAAAACCATACACATAGCAATCCAATCATCCACATAAAACGTGTATGTACAGCGCTTTCGATATTCGTAAATAAACACAATGTGTGATGAATATAGCGAGAGTCCAAAGTGCTTCCAAAAGAAAAGGTAGACTTCCACACAAAATGTCAAGCCAGCCACCAAGGTATTCAGTTTCACCACGAAGTGTGCCGCTCCCAATGAAGTGCCCACTTACCAGACACTTGCCTTGAATACACCTATACAGTGTTCAATGGGTCCTCCAGAGACCTCACAGCAGTTGTTCTTCAGATCAATGAATACCCAGAAAAGACAAAATGCTTCACATAGTGTGCTACTGTTTCAAACGCTTTTATTTCTCCACCCCCCCGCAATCAAACACACTTACAAGAAAAACAGATAAAATGAGCGTTTAAAATCTACAGTTGCTGGTATATCACTGCTCCAGCCGTACAGCCGTCCACTAGGTCTCTCGTGAAGACTTCCGCTTCACGCTTGGAATGCAAACATCACTTCCGATTAGCCGTGGGGTCACGCCCTGACATGTTTTGTCATTCCGACTTCTACGGAGGGAGTGACCACACGGCACAGCCACTGAATATATCTGCCAGCTGAATGGGAGGAGTAAAACTCCTTACCAATCAGAGAGCTTCCCTGGAATAGCAGGCAGTTGAAAGCCCGATCCACAGGAGAATTTTGTTCCCCATACGCATAGTCAATATCCTCAATCGCCCGACTGGCGGTCGTAATCAAGGCAACATCATCATGAATGTCTATATATTGTGCATGTTAAAATAATGCATGGCTACATCATTATTATTTGATAGACAAAGGGGCCATAGTATTGGAAGCCCATGCAGAGTATAGAATACTGTTAAACAAATTTATGCATAAACATTTTTCATAAACATTGGTTGCTCATCAATTGAATCAGAATATACATTATAATAAAAGGTGAACATCCAGATCAACTATCTCTAAATCCTTAATATTCATTATTGCACTCCTCCATATGTTCTATCTATAAGGATCTGCTTGTCTCTACCGTGGTTAGAGAACGAGCGTATTGCAGATTGCTAGTGCAATATCCAAATCTTCTCATTAGGTACAGCCTAAACAACTTTTCAACAAAAAAAATAAAAAATGTAAAGGTTAGGTCAAACCTATAAACAACAATCAAAATCATGAATCATACCGTATATACTCGAGTATAAGCCGAGTTTTTCAGCACATTTTTTGTGCTAAAAAATAACCCCCTCGGCTTATACTCGAGTCAGTGTCTGTGGGTGATGAGTAGATTCACATTAAACAGAGCCGTGCTGCTTCTAAGAGCCGTTCTGTGCTTTGTAAGTGTGACTAATCACATTGGAATGCAAAGAATGCTGAGAGAGGTGTCAGATTCTCAGCTTGATGTCGGGAGGTGGGGGAGGTGGGCGGGACAAGCTGATGTTAGCTGTTCAGTCCCGCCCACCTCCTGATCTCCGTGAAGAGCTGCAGCTCTCTCTCTGCATTATCTACATTCCAATGTGTTTAATCACAGTTACACAGCACAGAATGGCTCTTAGAAGCAGCACAGCTCTGTTTAATGTGAATCTACCTTACTCATCCCTTATGTGTTCTGGCTACAGTCTGTGTCCTGGCTACAATACCTGTGTTCTGGCTACAGTCTGTGTCCTGTATAAAATCCCTGTGTCCTGGCTACAATACCTGTGTTCTGGCTACAATCTGTGTCCTGTATAAAATCCCTGTGTCCTGGCTACAATACATGTGTTCTGGCTACAGTCTCTGTGTCCTGGCTACAATCCCTGAGTTCTGGCTACAATTCCTGTGTTCTGGCTGCTGCATTTGCCACCCTAGGCTTATACTCGGGTCAATAACTTTTCCCAGTTTTTTGTGGTAAAATGAGGTATCTCGGCTTATATTCGGGTCGGCTTATACTCGAGTATATACGGTAATTTGGCAATAATCAATTGGAGACAAATACATAAGGTGCCTATGCCGCGTGAGTCCCTGGCGGGGAACAGGGCCCCAATCTCTCAACATGGTTGGAGCACCCCATCCACACCCAGGATCACCACACCGGCAACCCCACCCATGACAACAACATCTCAATGGATCTACCCATCAAGACCAATCCAGTTACTAGTCCATTCATCACTCTATCCTTCTTAAACATCACTTATAAAACAGTTAATGTCTAGTTCTATATTTAACCCCTTTGGGTCAAGACAGTCTGTAAGGTAAATCCATTTTGTTTCAAGTTTGGAAACATCCCTCACTACGTTGGCACCCCGCCAATGAGGTGTCAGTTTTTCTATGCCCCAAAATTTGAGGCCTGAGGGGTCTTTATCATGATGTTGTTTAAAATGTAATGACACACTGTGTTCTCGGAAACCCTGCTTAATATTTTGGATGTGTTCCGAGATCCTCACTTTCAGTTGTTTTTTTGTCCTTCCAATATAAAGGAGATTACAAGGGCAAAGCAGCCTGTATACTACATAAGTAGTATTACAAGTAATGAAATCACTAATTTCAAAAATCTTATTATTGGCTGGGGATGTGAACTGTTTAATACGTCTCAATGGTTCATTCACTCCCCTACACGCACGGCATCTTATACATGCGAAAAAAAACCTTTTTGATCCCAAAATGTAGGAGGGTTAGTGGGAGGATCTAATATTTTCTTGACTACCCTACCTCCTATATTCGGAGCTTTTCTATATATAAATTTAGGAGCAGAGGGTAGTGTCCTACCTAGTGCCTTATCCATACCCAGAATATGCCAGTGATTTCTAAAGATATCCTTGACTTCTTTATACTGCGAGTGGAAGTTACTTATAAAACTCCACTGGTGGAGATCATGATTATCATTATTCTCTTCATTATCTTTTAGACACTGTTGTATTGGAAGTAGTGAGACTTCTTCTATTACTTTGTTGATATCCTCTGACCTATACCCTTTCATTGCAAATCGCTGTTTTATAATCTGAGATTGTTCTAAAAAATCAGCACCCCTTGTGCAATTTGTTTTAACCCTCATTATCTGGCCTTTCGGTATGTTACGTAGCCAAATCGGATGGTGTCCGCTATGTATGGGTAAATAGCTGTTCCTGTCTGTAGTTATAAAAAATACAGATGTTTCTAATTTGTTGCCATTCCTAAATATATTCAAATCAAGAAAGTTCACCTTTTCTTGACTGTAATTAGAGGATAGGACAATATTGTTTGTATTAGTATTCAATTCAGTTAAGAATGCTACCAATGCTTCCTCTGTGCCTGACCATACAAAGAAGAGGTCATCTATATACCTTTTGTAAATTAATAACTCATTTCTTGATTTTCCAAAAACCACCTTATCTTCCCACTCCACCATGAAGAGATTGGCGAGGCTGGGCGCGAACTTCGCGCCCATAGCCACGCCTCTCTTCTGGGAGAAAAACTGGCCCTGGAACCAAAAACAATTGTGCGTTAAACAAAAGTCAAGCACATTCCTTAAAAAGATTTTTTGTAGAAGGTATATCATCACGCTGACTCAGCGCCCAGTTCAAGGCCAATAATGCGTCATTGTGCTGAATTATTGTGTACAGCAAGGATACATCAGCTGTAACTAAAAAAATATTCTCACTGTCTGTCAGATTAATCTGTTGTAGGATTTGCAGCATATTTTTAATGTCTTTTAGATACGCTTTTGTTTTAATGACACTACCCTGCAAGAAACAGTCTAAGTACTGTCCCACCCTAGTCGACACCGACCCTATACTGTTGACAATGGGTCTAGCAGGAGGGTTATTTTGATCCTTGTGGATTTTTGGTAAAGTGTAGATCGTAGGGATTCTACTTACACTGGACACCAAATATTTTTTCTCTCTTTTTGTTAGCACATGTGTTTTATATCCTGCCTCTACTAATCCTATTAATTCGTTTGTATATTGATTATTGGGATCTCCTTTCAACTTTGTATATGTCTCCGTGTCTTCCAGCATGTTTGAAAGCTGTTCAAAATAGAATTATTTCGGCATTATAACCACTCCACCCTCTTTATCAGCTGGTCTAACAATCGCCTCTTTATTGGTTTCCAGTTTTCTAATTCCTTGCTGTATATATTTTGGATTTGTGTTTTTGATAGGTACCACTTTTTCCAAATCTCTTAAGACTGCCCCTTTAAAAACCTCCAGGTGTTGATTATTGCTCTTTTGTGGGTTAAACACTGACCTATTTCTAAGTCCGCTGTCCAACCCATTAATTACTTCCAAGCTATCTGTTTGCAAGCCGTACAATTAGGTCTACTCCGAAAACCTGCTCTATAAAATGGCAAGGAAGTTCTATATGTCCTACAGACTGCAAAGAGCTGAGTTGCTCTATGAGAGGCTGATAATAAGGGAATTGCCCTTACCTTCTCTGACTATTCATCCTCTTTAACATTATCACATGGAGTTCCCCAGAGCTTCACAGGTTGCCACTGGAGTCCTCTTCCACTCCTCCATGATGACATCACGAAGCTGGTGGATGTTGGAGACCTTGCACTCCTCCACCTTCCCTTTGAGGTTGCCCCACAGATGGTCAATAGGGTTAAGGTCTGGAGACATGCTTGGCCAGTCCATCACCTTTACCCTGAGCTTTTTTAGCAAGGCAGTGGTTGTCTTGGAGGTGTGTTTGGGGACTTTAAAAGTATGTTTTCAAGGCATCCAGACAAAAAAATGAGAAGCTGTAAAGCTATTCTAAAGTCAGAATGAACAGAACACCTGTTCACAGTACAATCTTAACCAATAAGGATTTGATCTCCAAAAAAAGAAGCCTTTATATTAATATTATTTTTAAATTGTATTACCAATAGATAATCAGAAATTCCTTTGACTATATTTTCTCTCTTATGAATTAGTGGTATAATATTGGTAAGCTAACTGCTAAATCTATGCTGGGCAAAGTTTTATGCATTTAAGAGAAAAGAAAATTCTCTGGGATGTATCGTGCACCGTATATCTCTTACCCACGCTCTTACAGTACCTTGCCAAAAGAAGAAAGGCAGCCGGGGGACTGTACCCCAGAAAGGAGGATGTCTATCCATTTCTGACTGGGGAAATCAAGTAATTTTTCTTTCCTTCAACCCTATTGTTTCATTATGCCTAGAAAAGTATTATTCTTTCTTGGAAGAAATCTACTGCTCTGACCATTGTGGCCTGTAAGGCTCTATCAGAGCGAAAGCTGTCTCTCTTTGAGAATGCAGTTAAACTGTTTATTAATACTTGTATGTAGTGGTCCCTATTTCAATTTGATGGGATAATTATCTGATTGCATTGCATATGAGCTCTATTTGTGCACCGTTATTTTTTTTCCAGATGCCATAGCCAGTTGCATGAAAACTATTGTGGGAAAATAATTTTCTGTGTGGACTTGTAGTTAGCTCTTATCCCGAGATTGTCCTTTGCTCTTCATCAGGGCTGTCCTGACCAATTGTGTTGATGTACGACTCTTTTCTGGTTTCTGTTCCTTTTTTAGTTTTTGTTTTGCTGAAAATTATTAAAAATAATTTTCAAAGAAAAAAATTAAAGCAAAAGGTGTTTCAACATACTGATACGGGGGGATCCTTTTTCGAACTCAGTAATTCTGTTTTTGATCTTTTATTCTTTTTTACGGCATGCTGGTGTTATATCTTTCACTTGGATGTTCATACAGCTGGGTAAAACAAAAACAGTGTATGTTTTCATTTCAGGTTACAAAGCAATAAAATGTGATAATTTTAAAGGGGATGATTTTTTTCTATACCCACTGTAATCTGGATAAGATTAAGCTTGGCATTCCCCCAGGTGGAGGGAGGTGGGATCCCTCTCTACTTCAAATATGGAGAGTGCATCTTTTCCAAACACAGATAGAAGCCGCTTCTCAATATACTTCATTGCAGTACCCCCTTTAGTTTCTTTTGTGACTTCAACAATTCTAATTTTGTTCCAATGCAATCCCTTGTCTATATTATCCATGTTTTTGGTATTAGAATTTGCCATTTGTTTTAGTAGAAGGGGGTAAACCACATCTTCCATGTTGCTTATTCTTCCTTTCAAAATGATATTATTTCCCAATTTTTTAAAGTTGTATTAAAAAAAAAGTTATTTCTTCCCTAATTGTGTCCAATCTGCATTTGATTGTGTGATTGAGGAGCCACATTCTTGCACTGCAATTAAAACGTCTCTCAAAGTAGGCCCTTTCTCACCATGCCTTTGTTCAGAAGTAAATGAGGTAAATATACTTACTATATTCTGAAAGTCACTCACCCCCTCAGACATCAATTTAGGTATATCAGGTCGAACTTGGTCTATCAATTTTATGGGGGAAATACATTCTCAGAGTTATAACAATGCCAAATTAAATATTGTGCTGCATCCTTTACACAAGCAAATGTCTCCAGCCTAGCAGCAACCTGCTTCCCCTTCTCTTTCACAAATTTCCCACTATTCGATATCCTCACACCACCATGTGATTGTTTTATTGGAACATGCACCTATTACCTTTGTTTTTTTTTTGCTATTTTCCATAAGAATCAAAACATTTTGTCCTCAGCAGGGTAATGGAACACATTATATCTTCATATTTAGTGTCTAATGAGTCATAATTTCACTGTGTATAATAATATGTTGGTTTTCAATTTGTAAAAACTTGTCAGATGGAAATATAGATGCATTTAGAGTACTTAGCATTAGATAGAGCACACCTTTTGGTTGTGCTGTTTCTCTAAATGCCCTCTCCAGGGAGCAGAAAAGATGGCTGCATTTGCAGTTCAGCAGCCCTTGCTTGCCTTTGGAAGGAACTGTGATAGAATTCCAAGAGTTATTTATGAGAGGCAGGTACTTTGATAAATCGTATTGGACTTACTCCGAAAACGGATTGGTTATTTTATCTGTTACAATAAATGGTAATATACTAGAGCGGCTCTGCGCTCTCCCCTTTCTTTCCTTTTGCTACTTACTTTTAATGTAGGAGTGGACTCAGAAGTACTCTTTTTCTAATTATAATAACTCAGAAGGCAAATGATGTAAGTTTCTATATCGTATACATTACAAGTATGAGGTGTCTTTTTATTGGGCCTAATAACTGCTTTCTATACAGACAGTTGTAAAATAGATGTGAGATCTTATGCTCTAACACGTTTTATATCTTGATGTTGAGGCTAAGCAGCCAACTGTCTGTGTATTTTGATGCCTTTTACTTTTTCAATAAAAGTTACACATGAAAAAATCTGTCAATCCTGAATATAGCCCTCAAACCTCACTGAGTACAACAAACTGGACCCCTGGGGTGGGACTTTATAGGCACTATAGACAGTATCTAAGTAAAAAATTTGGGGTTTTATTTTTATACATATAAACTGTATAGAAGGCATGGCAAAGAATATAAAAAAAACACTGGAAAATTGTATACAACAATTGAGTTGGTGATATTCTCAACCCACCGTGTTTTGGAGTTGATCTCCTTCTTCAAAGGATAAGAGAGGAATCGTGCATAAACATTCCAGTATATGTGTATACACTATTTCCATGCCAAATTAAAAACATGGTCCTACAGATTTCTTTGCACCCCACTCATGGTTGACAGATACGAGTACTGGAAAAGATGGGGAGGAACTCAAGGTGGGACCCATCTCATGCAAAATGTGCACCCTCAGAGACACTTAGGTCAGAAGGAGGAGTGACCTGTAGGTACAA
Organism: Glandirana rugosa; assembly: GCA_018402905.1. Classification (NCBI taxonomy): domain Eukaryota; kingdom Metazoa; phylum Chordata; class Amphibia; order Anura; family Ranidae; genus Glandirana; species Glandirana rugosa. The sequence goes on from BLSH010498043.1 coordinate 1,039,120, forward strand.
AACCTGTTGCCTGGATGAAAGAGCCTGGTGTGCCAGATGTGATGGTTCAAATCCACCCTAGGTGAAAAAGGCAGCTTAGCAAACAACTCAGTGTCTAAAATGATTATTTTATACATATACAAACATGTGAATTTATTATATATAATACTTTATCAAACTAACTGACATCCAGTTAGGGTGTATATCTTTTTTTTAAAAGTTCATATGCCTAGTCCATAAGCAATGTTGGTCTCACAGTCATCACAAAAGGACGGTTGATATTGTTATACAAGTGGCTTCATATAATATACCATATACAATAGGGATGGGCCGAACAGACCCCTGTTCGGTTCGGACCAGAACTTTCGAACACCACGAAAGTTCGGACCCGAATAACGAACCCTATTAACATCAGTGGGACGCAAACTTCAAAAATCAAAAGTGCCCATTTCGAAAAGCTTATATGCAAGTAATTGTGCATACAAAGATTATAGGGGTCCAGGTCCTGCCCTGGACGACATGTATCAATGGAAAAAATTTTTTTGAAAAAAGTCATTTTTAACCACTTCCTTACCGGCGTATTGTAAAAATACGCCGGCAAGGTGCACTCCCCATCCTAAGTGGACGTTATATTACGTCCTCTTGTTTTCGCCGCTTTGCGGGCCCTCAGGGGCCCGCATCGCGGCGATCGGGGACCGGCCGTGTCCCTCGGGACCCCGGCCTTCCGTGATCGGGGTAAAGAGCCAATAAAATTGGCTCTTTACCCCGTGACCGGCTGTGTCCTATCACAGCCGGTCACTAACAACAAAGGAGACCGAGCGGCGTGCACGCCGCTCGCGCGCGCCCCAGGGGGTGCGCAGCGCGGCGATCGGGGGGCAGGCTTGTCCCTCGGACAATGCCCGACCCCGATCACGGTAAAGAGCCAATAGTATTGGCTCTTTACCACGTGACCGGCTGTGTCCAATCACAGCCGGTCCGCCCGGGGACTCCC
>BLSH010498043.1:1073663-1085746 GCA_018402905.1 Glandirana rugosa
TCTCTTATACACATCTACTCCACATCCACCCCCCTTCCCGTTTTTTTACTTGATTTTAATTTATTTTCCCTATCCCCATTTATTTGTAGGGCACTTGCCCTAGTTTGAAGATGATTTTAGAACAGTTATATGGCTTCTACCGTTAATTAATACTTTTCAGACACAGTTTGAAGATGATCCACATTCACCTCCATTTTTGCTTTTTTTATGTTTTTATTTTTTTTTAAATATTTAAAGTTATTTCCCTGTCCCCATTTTTTTGTAGGGCACTTGCCCTACCCTTACCCCCATTTTACTTCCTTTTGCAGCCCTCTAGGGCTTTCCAGGACTTTGTTACAGCCATTTTTGTGCCTAAAAGTTCGGGTCCCCATTGATTTCAATGGGGTTCATTGTCCGTGCGATCGTTCGGGTTCCGTCCGGACCCGGACCCGGACTTTGTCCCGAAGTTCGGACGGACCAGCAGAACCCGAACTTCCATAGGTTCGCTCAACTCTAATTAGAGTATAAATAATGAAGTAAACATAACATAGAAAGTGATACCAATATAAATCTGGAACCCAACAGATTCACGGATATACAGTGAATTACATCAAAGTGCAAAAGTTCATGAATGATTAGACCAAGTGCTTCAAAAATATATGTAGACAAGAGATAACTTTATTGAGGTGAAAAAGTTCATGAAAGTGAAGATTCCAAATGAATGGAACACACCAAGTGCTTCTAGTGATAATCCAGAATGAGAAAATCCTACAACAACAAAAACGCCGCTTACCAGATGCAAGCGCAGGGAACACTTAGGCTTCTCACCCAGCCAGGGTCCCCGTGAGGGGTGTGTAGGATAGAGTTGAGCGGACACCTGGATGTTCGGGTTCGTTGGGTTCGGCCGAACCTCGTGAAACCTTTCGGGTTCGGTACCGAACTCGATCCGAACTTGACCCCAGACACCGAACCCCATTGAAGTCAATGATGACCCAAACTTTTGGGCACAAAAATGGCTGTAAAAAAGTAATGGAAAGAAGGCTGCAAAAGGGAGCAAAATGGGGGTAAGAGTAGGACAAGTGTCCTGCAAACAAATGTGGATCGGGAAATAACTTAAAATCACCAAAAATAAATAAAAATGGGAAGAGGAGGTGGATGTGGAGTAGGAGCCTAGAGGTTGACTAGGCCGTGACCGTGGCAGTATAGGTGTAAGTGGCGGTGGTGGAGGAGGAGGAAGAGGAGGAGGAGGCAACCAACACTGTTTTTTGTTTGTTTGGGTTTTTTTTAGAATTGGGGTAGCCCCCAAAATATTGAGACATATTCAAAAAGCCGGTCTAAATGTCTATTCTGCACAAGGTACAGACAAGTCTTGTGGGATCCATGTCTGGTTCATTTTAATAAAGGTTAGCTTGTCCACGTTGGCTGTGGACAGGCGACTGTGCTTGTCTGTGATAACGCCCCCTGCCGTACTAAACACACTTTCAGACAATACACTGGCTGCAGGGCAGGCCAGCACCTCCAAGGCATAAAGGGCAAGCTCAGGCCATGTGGCCAATTTGGAGACCCAGAAGCTGAATGGGGCAGACCCATCATTCAGTACGTGTAGGCGTGTGCACACGTACTGTTCCACCATGTTGCTGAAATGCTGCCCCCTGCTAAGACGTTGCCTATCAGCTGGTGGTGCTATTTGTTGCTGACAAAGCTTTTTCACATTTCAGCCATGCTAACCCTGCCTTCTGAGGTGCTGGCGGTGCCACAGCTGCGTTGGTGACCTCTTCCTCCTCCTCCTCTGCCTTCGCCTTGTGCTTCCACTGAGCTCCCGGTGTCATTTGGGAATTCCCTCAGCAGCGCGTCTACCAGAGTGCGCTTGTAGTTGCGCATCTTCCAATCACGCTCCAGTGAGGGAATTAAGGACGGCACGTTGTCCTTGTACTGGGTATCCAGCAGGATGGCCACCAAGTAATCAGCACAAGTTAAAATGTGGGCCGAGTGGCTGTCGTTGAGCAGGCACTGCAACATGTAGTCGCTCATGTGTGCCAGGCTGCCCAGAGGCAAAGACAAGCTGTCCTCTGTGGGAGGTGTATCATCTCTGTCCTCGGTATCCCCCCAGCCACACTCCAGTGATGCCCATGAGCTGTGTTGGGTGCCACCCTGCTGTGAACACGGTTCCTCCTCCTCCTCCTCCTCATCCTCCAAACTGTCCCCTGGCTTGAAAATTTTTGACCTGGCCTATGCTGTTGCAGGAACATAGAAGTGGGATAGTAACGCTGAGAACAGCATCATCGGCACTGGCCATGTTGGTGGAGTACTCAAAACACTGCAATATGGTACACAGGTCTTGCATGGAGGCCCACTCCTTGGTGGTGAAGTGGTGCTGTTCCGCAGAGCGACTGACCCGTGCGTGCTGCAGCTGAAACTCCACTATTGCCTGCTGCTGCTCGCACAGTCTCTCCAGCATGGGAAAGGTGGAGTTACACCTTGTGGGCACGTCGCATATGAGGCGGTGAGCGGGAAGGCCGAAGTTCCGCTGCAGCGCAGACAGTCAAACAGCAGCAGGGTGAGAACGCCGAAAGCGCGCACAGATGGTCCGCACTTTCTGCAGCAGCTCTGACATATCCGGGTAGTTTTTTAGACAATTCTGTACCACCAAATTCAGCACATGCGCGAGGCAAGGGATGAGCGTCAAACGGGCTAGGCCCAGAGCTGCTACGAGATTTTGCCTATTGGCGCACACCACCAGACCGCGCTTGAGGCTCAGTGGCAACAACCACTCATCGGTCTGTTGTTCAATGCCCGTCCACAGCTCCTGCACAGTGTGGGGTTTATCCCCCAAACATATCAGTTTTAAAACAGCCTGCTGTCATTTCCCCCTGGATGTGCTGATGTTGGTGGTGAAGGTGTTACGCTGAGCGGATGAGGAGGCGGTAGGAGGAGGAGGCAACAGGAGGCAAAGAGAAATGTCCTGCAATCCTCGGTGGCGGAAGGACATGCACCAAACGGCTAGCCGGCTCAGGCCCACCCGCCACTATATTTGCCCAGTGTGCAGTTAGAGAGATATAGCGTCCCTGCCCGTGCTTACTGGTCCATGTATCAGTGGTTATGTGGACCTTGCCACAGATGGCGTTGCGCAGTGCACACTTGATCTCGTCCCTGAATTGTTTTTGCAGGGAAGGGATGGCTCACCTGGAAAAGTAGTGGCGGCTGGGAACCACGTACTGTGGGACAGTCACTGCCATCAGGTCTTTAAAACTGGTCCGTGTCCACCAGACGGAATGACAACATTTCAAAGGCCAGAAATTTTGAAATGCTGGCATTCAGGGCCAGGGATCCCGGGTGGGTAGGGGGGTACTTCCTCTTTCTCTTCAGTGTTTGGGAGATGGAGAGCTGTAAGCTTCCATGGGACCGTGTGGAAATGCTTGGGGATGGTGGTGTTGCTGTCACATCGTCTCTTTGCTGGGTGGTAGGTGCCACTGTCACTGTAGAGGTGGAGGAAGAGGCCGAGGCAGCAGCAGAAGAGGAAGCAGGAGGAGGCCGAGACCTTTCTTGGATTTTGAGGTACTTATTTCACTGAAGCAAGTACTTTGCATTTAGATGCCTGATCATGGAGGTTGTGCTCAGGATTAGAACATTTGTGCCTCGCTTCAGCCTCTCATTGCACAGTGTGCAAACCACTTGTGTCTTGTAGTCAGCACATCTGAAGAACTGCCACGCCGGGGAATGCCTTTGAGCCGCCTTTGGTGTGCTAGGTCCCTGGGTGCGGTGGGTAGCAGCAGGCATACTGTCTAGTCGCTCCGCTTTTGCAACCTGCTTCCTCTTTTGCTGTGCTGGTGCCTCTGTGTGACCACCACCTCTTCCTCCAAACTACACATGTCACTCGCATGACCTTCATTCCATGTGGGGTCTAGGACCTCATCATCCTCCACATCATTTTCCACCCACCCTTCACCACTGCCCTCCTTGTCAGTCTGCACACTGTGGAAAGCCGCAGCAGTTGGCACCTGTGTTTCGTCATCATCATCACAGACGTGTTTCCATGTCCTCATCCTGAACCAGAAGTGGTTGGGCATCAGTGCACTCAATGTCTTCCACTTCTGGGCCAGGGCTATGTGGAAGGCCCACGGAAAGCACAGCAGCAGAGTCCTCAAAAAGCATAAGAGACTGCTGCATGACTTGGGGCTCAGACTGCTTGACTGATTTACAAGGGGCTGAGGTGAAAGACAGATGGCCATGGGGTTCAGGTGCCAACTCTGAGCTTTCATCAAGGGACCGGGTGGGAGACAATGTGAAGGAACTGGAGGCATTGTCAGCAACCCAATCTACTATCGCCAGTACTTGTTCTGGCCTCACCATTCGTTCAGCGCCATTCGGGCCTACCATAAAACGCCACGTCCCTTATTTGACCCTCTCCTCATTCTGGACACAAATGTACTATGTAGCACTATTTATTTATACAAAAAAAAAAGAATAATAAATTATTATTATTACACCAGTATGAGATGATTTTAGAACGATAATCTGTCTTTCAAAGCACCGACAGAAACATGTCCCTACTGCAGTATGATATGATTTTAGAACAATAATCTCCCCCTCAGAGCACCAACAGGAACCTGACCCTAATGCAGTAGTAGTTGTTTTTAGAACGATAATTTCTCTCTCAAAGCACCAACAGGAACCTGGCCCTAATGCAGTTGTAGTTGTTTTTAGAATGATAAACTCTCCCTCAAAGCACCAACAGGAACCTGGCCCTAACGCAGTAGTAGTAGTAGTTGTTTTTAGAACGATAATCTCTCCCTCAAAGCACCAACAGGAACCTGGCCCTATTGCAGTAGTAGTTGTTTTTAGAACGATAAACTCTCCCTCAGAGCACCAACAGGAACCTGGCCCTAATGCAGTAGTAGTAGTAGTTGTTTTTAGAACAATAATCTCTCCCTCAGAGCACCAACAGGAACCTGGCCCTAATGCAGTAGTAGTTGTTTTTAGAACGATAAACTCTCCCTCAAAGCACCAACAGGAACCTGGCCCTAATGCAGTAGTAGTTGTTTTTAGAACGATAAACTCTCCCTCAAAGCACCAACAGGAACCTTGCCCTAATGAAGTAGTAGTTGTTTTTAGAATGATAATCTCTCCCTCAAAGCACCAACAGGAACCTGGCCCTATTGCAGTAGTAGTTGTTTTTAGAACGATAAACTCTCCCTCAGAGCACCAACAGGAACCTGGCCCTAGTGCAGTAGTAGTTGTTTTTCGAACGATAAACTTTCCCTCAAAGCACCAACAGGAACCTGGCACTATTTCAGTAGTAGCTGTTTTTAGAATGATAAACTCTCCCTCAGAGCACCAACAGGAACCTGGCCCTAATGCAGTAGAAGTTGTTTTTAGAATGATAAGCTCTCCCTCAAAGCACCAACAGGAACCTTGCCCTATTGCAGTAGTAGTTGTTTTTAGAACGATAAACTCTCCCTCAGAGCACCAACAGGAACCTGGCCCTAATGCAGTAGTAGTTGTTTGTAGAACGATAAACTCTCCCTCAAAGCACCAACAGGAACCTGGCCCTAATGCAGTAGTAGTTGTTTGCAGAACGATAAACTCTCCCTTAGAGCACCAACAGGAACCTGGTCCTAATGCAGTAGTAGTTGTTTTTAGAACGATAATCTCTCCCTCAAAGCACCAACAGGAACCTGGCCCTATTGCAGTAGTAGTTGTTTTTAGAACGATAAACTCTCCCTCAGAGCACCCACAGGAACGTTTCCCTAATGCAGTAGTAGATGGTTTTAGAATGAGAATCTCTCCCTCAGAGCAACAACAGGAAAGTTTCCCTAATGCACTATAAGATGGTTCTGAACGCTAATGTGTCCCTCACAGGACCACAATGAAGGTCTCCCTAATGCAGTCTGAGATAGTTGTGAACGCTAATCTTTCCCTCACAACAGCGGCATGAAGCTCTCCCTACTCTAGTCTGAGATGATCTGACACGCGGCGCTATGTGACTCCAGCCCCATATAGAGGCTGGGTCACATGATGCACTGGCCAATCACAGCCATGCCATTAGTAGGCATGGCTGTGATGGCTTCTAAGGGCAAACTAGTGAAAAGCTTGTTGATTGGCTGCCCAGCAGCTATAGAAAAGGCGCCAAAAATACCCGAATACTGAACCCGATCCCGGACTTTTTTTTTTAACATCCGGGATCGGGTTCAGGGCACGGACACCCCAAAGTCCGTTACCATCCCAAATTTTACAGTCCGGGTTCGCTCAACTCTAGTGTAGGACTCTTCAATATGACCTCATCAAGGCAGACTAACTCTGTTCAAGAGACCATGCAGCATAGGTGTATATATACAAGACACGCCACAGCTTCTCACTCAGCTCGGACCCCACTAAAGAGTATGGCACACTTCACACAAAGAGCAAGGGAGGGTGGACTCCATCTGAACACCGATCACCCAGTATAAAAGAAAGCTCATATGGTGTAATATTGCTAAAATTTAGTTTACTGTATAAAAAGATTGCACTTACAGCGTATCCAAACAGCGCAAAGAGATAACAAGCCGGCCGGCTCAGTACGTTTGTCTCCACAAGGCAGTGACTTAATTGCATCCTCCCAATGTACGCTTTGTCTCCACATAGACGTCGTCACAGGGGTAGGGCGCCGCGTTGAAGTACCGCTTTTATAGAAAGCTACCTTGCGATCCAAGTGCCAGAGAAGCGGTTGCCCACCATCTTGGAAAAGGGGAAGCTGCCCACAACATAATACCCAAAATTAAATTTGTTTGTAGTGTAGTTAAATGCAGATAAAAACTAGCAATCTCTACAATATATAAAAGAACAACCAAAGCATAAGGGCATTCAATAGGAGTCTTTCCAAGTTCCATGCCAGACCCTTACTCAAGCATACAGCCTGGTATACCTTGTCCCCATGTTAATATGTTAATGAGGACAAGGGCTTATTTCCCACAACCCAAGCATGGTGGTTGGGGTCTGTGGACAGGGACTTATTAGAATGTCCCTCATAATTTTACTGAGCAAATATGGTCCATATTTGGTCAATGACGTCACCAGGGATAGCCTGCACCTTTGTTTACATTCAGCCACCAGCATTGCTGCTCAGGATAAGTGTCTGGTATGTATTATTAAGGAGCACACCACAATAAAAAATGAAAAAAGTGCAGGGCCCTCCAAAATGAATAATAGGTCCTTATCCTTGATTAGGGTCTGGTATGGATTTTAAGGGGTACACCATGAAAAAAACAAAAAAAAAATCCATATCCTTTATCCAAACATGTACAATAGCTGCCCAGGAATGGGAGGGAAGCTGTTCTCCCCTCCCCAAACCTTGAACTATAGCAGACCACATGTTTCATTGTTACTTAAAAACATTTAGAAAAAGACACCCAGGCAGACCAATAATTAATTAGTGCACAGGGTAGGTCAAAATCAGAACCGTATCCTTATGCTGAGGTCCCCACCTAAATTAACAGGTGTGGTTCCTTAACCCCTTCCTTACCGGGCACTTAAACCCCCCTCCTGCCCAGACCAATTTTTGGCTTTCAGCGCTGTCGCATTTTGAATGACAATTGCGCGGTCGTGCGACGTTGTACCCAAATAAAATTTGCGTCCTTTTTTTCCCACAAATAGAGCTTTCTTTTGGTGGTATTTGATCCCCTCTGCGTCATTTCTGATCGCCGCTATAAACAAAAAATGAGCGACAATTTTGCAAAAAAGAACAATATTTTTTACTTTTTGCTAAAGTATAAATCCATTAAAAAAATTATTCATCAGTTTTGGCCGATATATATTCTTCTACATATTTTTGGTAAAAATGGCGGTTCCCCGTTCTGAGGCTCCTAAAAGTGATCGGCGGGTCTCGGGCACGCTCACGCAGCGTGCGGCACGTGCGTGCGCGCGCCGCCGCTGCCGCCGCCAGGGGGCGCGCAGGAGTGTGCGCAGTGGAGGACGTCCATGGATGTCCTCCCGGCATTTCAGATCCGCGCTGGAGCCGTACTTTGGCAATAGCGTGGATCTGAAGTGGTTAAGATCATACATAAACATGAAAAAAATGGAGATTAAAGATCACCAAGAAACATTATAAAGGAACAACATGGACTTAAAAAAGCAACTTTATTGAATATGATTAAAATGAATTAGTGCAAAAAACTACCACTGATGCACTCATTAAAAATGACAATGTTGTCAAACAACTCAGAGACTTACTGGCAGCACACCTCATACAACCACCACATACAGTCCACACTGCAATAAGTCTATGGGGATAACACAGGCTCTTCCACAGTCAGTGGGATAAGAAAGGATGAGATTGTTCAAATGGTAAAACCACTCAATCCACAGTGGCCAAAACCCTGGAAATCTGATGTACAGCGGCTATATGCTCCCCAGTGAATGCTATATGGGACTTGTGTCTTGAATCCTCAGCAGTCTATATATATATCCAGTGACATCTGGCTGTGAATCTCCTGTTGTGGGGTTGACTTACACCAACTTATGTGACTGGTTCTGCTGTTGATCCATAGACCCTATCTAAGGTACAGCCAGCTACTCCCATTTCCATCCCATTCTTATCTCCCCATCCAGCCTGCATTACCCTCATTGCAGTTTAATTGAACATTCAGCTTCAGCAGCACTCTATGTGGATTGTTACACCCTTTGATTGGAAGATTTCCAGGGTTTTGGTCACTGTGGATTGAGTGGTTTTACCATTTGAATAATCTCATCCTTTCTTATCTCACTGACTGTGGAAGAGCCTATGTATCCCCATAGACTTATTGCAGTGTGGCCTGTATGTGGTGGTTGTGTGAGGTGTGCTGCTAGCAGGTCTCTGAGTTGTTTGACAACGTTGTAATTTTTAATGATTGCATCAGTGGTAGTGTTTTGCACGAATTCATTTTAACCATATTCAATAAAGTTGATTTTTTAAGTCCATGGTGTTCCTTTATAAGGTTTCTTGGTGATCTTTAACCTCCTTAGCGGTATTCCCAAGTGTGGCTCGGGGTGAATTGTCACTACCAATAGCGGTAACCCCTAGCCACACTCAGGATCGCATCACAGGATCCAGGTAAAGTTACTTAACTTGTTCCCAGGATCCTGCAATGTCCTCCCGCTGTGTCCTCTACCCGATGTACTGTGTGCTAGGCTTTTTTGGGACCAATGACATTTATACAACGATCAGAAATGTAAATATCCACTGATTACTGTATAAATGTAATTGGCGGTGAAGGGATTAACCTGCAGGGGGCAATCTAGGGGTTAACTGTGTTCCCTAGGCGTGCTCTAACTGTGAGGGGGTTAGGCTGCCAGGGGCATACGAGATCTAACTGATCCCAGTGACAGGGATCAGTAGATCTCTTACATGCCGCCTGACAGAGCAGGGAACTGCCGTGTTTACATTGGCAGTTCCCCGTTTTTTTTCTCTGCCAAGTCATTGCAGGTAGCCAGCGGACATTGAGTCCGCTGGACCTGCGGCCACACTAATGCAGAGTGCGGCGGGCGTGAGAGTACTCTTTTGTGTGCTCTTTTTTATTTTGCTTTATTTTTTTAAGGTCTGCAAAATTAGTAGTAATCTGTAACTTCCGGAATGTCAGATACTAATATGTTCCAGCTTCCCCTGCATTTATCACACCGCATACAAGTGGCTTTTTGCTTTCATTCCCTGCATTGGGAGTGCGGGGCTTTGTGGGGAGCTGTGGCCACTACCACATGAATGAGTCAACTCCTACATTTCAGAAATACAGACAGCAACAAAACATCATCAGTTCTAACTCTTCAACACCCTAATAAAATGTGTTTTTGTATGTCAGATGGTAATACATATCTGACAGATCCTCTGACCCTTCCCTGCTATATCTAAAATCAAATATATTTTTTTTCTGGAGCTTTGGTTTAAAGAAACTGGTGAAAATAAACAAAAAAACTATTGGCTCTGGGATATTCATCCTGATTCTTGCTTTCTGGTTGCAGGTCAACCTTATTAGTCTAAAGCATGGAACAAGCAAGTACAGTAGTCAGTGCAATCAAAACAAGAAGGGAAGAAAGCACCAAACCAGCATAGTGTACCACAATTTATTAAGTAAAATAGAATATGAAACAAATGGAACTCACAAGCGGGTGAGGGGATGACAGTCCACAGTGGATTGTAATAGGCTGGGAGCTGTGTGGTAGTCCTTGGAGAAAGGAGGAGAAAGCTAGCTATGGTGTGGAGCAAGATGAGCCTGGAGTCCATGCAGGGAGACCAGCATCAGGCTGCCCTGTATGGCCGTGATGGTATATCCAGAAATCAGATGTCCACCCTTATTACAATCCATTGCGGACTGTCATCCCTTCTGGTACACTATGCTGGTTTGGCGCTTTCTTTCCTTCACTTCTTATATTACAGATTGTGGATTTCCAGCCCACAATTAAAAGCAGCCTTGCCAGCACCATAGTGTCAGCCATTTTACACTAATTGACAATTTTATTCCTATACCTATGGGAACAAGTATCTTGCAATACTTCCTTTTTAACCTGGCACATGACATTTTATTACTACAGGATGGGCACAGTGCCAGCGCTGTAGTGTTTTTTGGTTATGTCTCTATATAGTGCAGTCAAAACACCTGTTGCTAATTATGCTTATAAATTAATAAATCTGTTACCCCCAACATTAAGTATCCCTGATATCATCCTGTCATACTATGTGTTAAAAATATCCTGTTCTCTTTGTATTGCTTCCTTTGTGTCCATGCAGGGAGACCAGCATCAGGCTGCCCTGTATGGCTGTGATGGTATATCCAGAAATCAGATGTCCACCCTTATTACAATCCACTGTGGACTGTCATCCCCTCTGGTACACTATGCTGGTTTGGCGCTTTCTTCCCTTCACTTCTTATATTACAGATTGTGGATTTCCAGCCCACAATTGAAAGCAGCCTTGCCAGAACCATAGTGTCAGCCATTTTACACTAATTGACAATTTTATTCCTATACCTACGGGAACAAGTATCTTGCAATACTTCCTTTTTAACCTGGTACATGACATTTTATTACTACAGGATGGGCACAGTGCCAGCGCTGTAGTGTTTTTTGGTTATGTCTCTATATAGTGCAGTCAAAGCACCTGTTCCTAATTATGCTTATAAATTAATAAATCTGTTACCCCCAACATTTAGTATCCCTGATATCATCCTGTCATACTATGTGTTAAAAATATCCTGTTCTCTTTGTATTGCTTCCTTTGTGATCCTGCCAGCCCCTCTGCTCTCCTTTTTCAAACTAACCACACTAGGTATTGAAGCACATCCATCTCAGTGTGGTTAGTTTTATGGCTGTGCAGGGAGAACCATCTGCTTGTCCTCCAAAGATTAGACTTGGGATGGCATGCCCCCCTGCAGGGCCTGCACAGCTATTCACTGGGAAAATCAGTGTGCTGCTGTTTCTCCACACCATCTTTCTAAGCCCCCTATGCAGCTAAGAACAGAAAAAAAAGGTATTTAACTTTTTTTTTTTTTTTACATATACACACATTTTGCCTTGCATTCCTATTTTAAACTAAATTGATTATTTTTTCAAGGTAAGGGTTCACCAGTGATGTGTCCATGAAAAGTTTGAGCTGTTATGTTTTGGGTTGCTCTCTGTAAAGAAACATGTTAGTTTGCAAATGCTAATGATGTTGAATGTTTATTGAACTATTAAGAATGGTTCTCCAAGCCATTGAGATATGTCTGAAAGGGAACACTTTGTCTTTAGAAATGGAAAACCTTATGAACACCTGAGAGGCTATCTATTCCTTGGATCTTTCCTCAGGTCCACAGATAAAGTCTTCAGCAAAATCTTTACATCCAACACACTTCCTGGAGTGTCGGATTCCTGCATCCTCTACTCGCCGTGGTTCAATTCACCAGTTTCTACCCCCCAAATATGTCCTGTAATGATATAGGGGCAGATATATGAAACCACATTGTATAGAGGTGGACCAGGTAGGGTTGCCACATCATCCCTTTAATCCAGAACACATATGAATTACACAGGTTCTGAGGCTGATTTAATGCAGATAAGGCACCAAGTGAGTTTAATTACCACCTTAATCAGGAGTCCACAAGTATTCCAAAAGGTAAAGATTT
>BLSH010498043.1:1085756-1103490 GCA_018402905.1 Glandirana rugosa
GTTCGTGAATCTTTTCGAAATTCACTGGTGAAGTGGTAGTATTTGTAAAATTGGCGACAGTGAGTCTCGAGGTCGAACGTGAAAAGAGAACAAATAAAAAGAAAAATTAATACATGTCTTTATGATGTGGCAACCCTAGGACCAGGCAGGCCGGAGTCTGTAGCTCTGCAAAAGAGTGAAGGAACAGGCTTTAAGCTAATTTATGACTGAACACTCATGATTACTACAAAATATTGCACCTTTTTTGCTATTAGTAAGCCAATCACTGTATAGAATGATTACAATTTAATAAAAAGTTTTGTAAGAATTGTCAGTATTTTATGATTGCTAGACAGTCCCGATGACACAAGGCTTGTAGTAGGAGAATTTGTTTGTTGTTTATTTCCTTTTTCCTCTCTTATCGATGATGCACATGGCACTTTGGGAATCCCCCCAGACACATTTTGGTGAAGTGCCTATTTGTCTGTTTCTGTACATAATTAAAAAGAAAAATAAACAAGAGAAAAGTGCAAGCTGGAGCTCTGAGTGACAGCGGTTAAAATGTTTATGATGGTGAAGTGGTCACTTAAAGCTTTTCTAAGTGCTTGGAAGATGTAATTTAAGACGTTAAATGATCTTTGACATAAAGATTAGGAAGGCAGAGTAGTAGCGGGAATGCTTTGTGTGTACATATGCAGTGTGTATTGCCTCTAAACTCCTCTAAAGCCTCTAAAACTCCTATGTGACAAAATGGAAAAAAAATAACAAACAATGCACACTCGCCACTCAACAGCCACCGTTGTCAGTAAATGTTTCATCAAGTTTATACATGGTGGACAGAAATTTGAGCTGAAGGACAATGCAACTCAATCGGGGCTGGAGGAGATGAAATTAGGCATAAGGAAATTCTTCAGTTAAAAACTTTTTGCTGTTTGATTAAGGAATTCTTTGAGGCTTTTTGTCAGGGTGAAAAGAAGATTTCTGTGTTCTTACATAATATTTTAAAACCATAAAAACATTAATCAAGCATAGGATATCATCTAATAGTTATAGTTAAACATTTCTGCAACTGGGTTTTTGGCACTCTTAGGTTAAATCTACAGTGCATCTTCTGTGAACATGTATTTTAGGTGTTTTTTAACATTATGCTATAGTCATTTGTTATATGACCTGCACATTTTTTTACATGCCTGTCGAACCATATTTCCAGTATTGCATTTTTAGTGGCTGAACCTCAATTAAAAAAAGATTTGTAAAATAGTGAAACATCACTGATACACACACACACACACTCACTACTGTGTAAAAATTTTAGGCAGGTGTGAAGAAATGCTGTAAAGCAAGAATGCTTTTATATATATATATATATATACTTATTTTAATTGCTTATTTTTTATTAATTTTCTAAATGGAAAGTGAGCAAACAGAAGAAAAATCTAAATCAGATCAATATTTGGTGTGTCTATCTTTTGGCTTCAAAACAGCTTTAATTCTTACACTTACATAAAGTCAGGGATTTTGTACGATTAGAGTCAGGTTTATGTTTTACAATTATATGTCATCAAACCAATAAACATTCTGCCATGAAACCACAGCAAACATTCATGTTTTATCTGTTACCTACCTTTGCTGCATGTGTCCAGTTAAAGGCCGGGCCTCCCTCACCTGTGTGCTTTAGTAGGCCCTCCTCAGCTGGTCTCCACCTCAGGCCTTAATTGGAAACAGGATATAACACCTGGCAGTGCAAGGCTGCATTGCTGATCAACGTTTGTCCGTGTTTGGCTTGTGTGTGGTTATCTCCTTCGTTTGTTCTGAGTCTTATCCATGTATCGGTCTTTGGCTTGTCGGACTATCCCTTCCTGCCTGATTCCTCGATCTTCAGCTTGTTCTCAGTTTCTCCTGTCTGCTTGTAGCCCTGACCCTTCGCTATCCCTCTGACTATTCTTGCTATTCCTGTGCTGCTGCTTCCCCTCTACCACCTGTAGCCAGCCCGAGCGTGAGCTAGGGGACCCCGGGGGCCGCGACCTGCATCCAGTTGCAGCCAAATCCATCCTCACCACTGGAGGCTTTGGTGAACACCCACTGGCTCTTAGATTCCCCGCCCGGGGGAAACCAATGCACTAGCTCCCTGTGTGTCCGTGCTCTAGGGGCCCTTTCCCCATATCAGCCGGAGCTACTAAGCAGCAGTCAGCCATAGGTCCACAACTTTGCAGTGCACTTCGCAACCTTAGCGTGCGCTTTGCACTTCAGTGGTGCGATTCACACTCTTGCGGTGCGCATTTGTCACCTGACCCCAGGTGGCGTGACATTATATCAAACAGGTGCTAATGATCATCAATTTCATATGTAGGTTGAAACACAATCATTAACTGTAAGCAAATAATTTTACATTGACATGAAATAGAAGTGGGAATGGCAAAAAGGGGTAAGATAACGGTAGTCCAAACATACCAACACAGAAAAAATTTATAGAAAAATAAAAATAAAGTCCAACATAAAAGGGTTCATTGGTCAGAGGTCATCCCTGAACCCCAAAACTAAATAGTTCAAGGAATGGGGAAGATCTAAAGTTATAGATACCCTAAGGGCCTGCTAGACCATCAGCTCAGTTTAGCTTGCAAGTCATTTCCGCAGTATGTTTAAAGAATAAATGAAAGGAGCGCCCGGAGTCCAGTAAAAAAATAATATACAGTTGCTTTATTGACACTAATTGACAGCCGCCAGAGAACACCACCTATTTCCAGGTCTCAGTGTCACTGACATACTAGTCCGGGTACAACCACACCCCCTTTAACGCATTACAGCAGCCCTGAAGAAGGGGGAGTCTATGTTCCCCAGAAACACGTTGGCTTTACCATGTTCTACTACTGTCAATAAAGCAACTGTATATTAATTTTTTACTGGACTCCGGGCGCTCCTTTCATTTATTCTTTAAACATACTGCGGAAATTACTTTGCAAGCCGTAACCATAGGTGGCAGCCCAAGCCCCTCAAGAGGGCTCACCATCACCTCTCTGCCATATTCTATCAGGAGTGAACAAGCCCCCACCATTACGCACCCAGAGGCCCTCAATTGAGGGAGCCAGTCCAGCGTGGTCTCATATCCGTAAGACATATCAGGAATAGGAAGTGTTTGAGTAACAAACGCTTT
The DNA here is from genome assembly GCA_018402905.1 of Glandirana rugosa. NCBI lineage: Eukaryota > Metazoa > Chordata > Amphibia > Anura > Ranidae > Glandirana > Glandirana rugosa. The sequence continues at coordinate 1,088,887 of BLSH010498043.1, forward strand.
AAAACTGGATGAGGAACAGCCAAACTAAAAACAACAGCATAAAAAAAAAGAAAAAAAAGGTTGTATGCCATGGCAAGACTGAGCACAGCAACAAGACAAAAGGTAGTTATACAGCATCAACATGGTCTCTCCCAGGCAAAGATTTCAATTCAGACTGGGATTTCAAGATGTGATATTGGAGCTTGTTTGAAGAAGCACAAAGAAACTGGCAACGTTGAGGACTATTGATGCAATGGCTGACCAAGGAAAGTTCATGTAGCAGATGAAAGACACAGCATGCTTATTTCCCTTTGACGTCGGAAGATGTCCAGCAGTGCCATCAGCTCAGAATTTGTGGAAACCAGTGGAACCCAGGTACACCAATCTACTGTTCAAGGAAGTTTGGCTAGAAGGGGTCTTCATCAAAGAATTTCATCCAAAAAGCCATACCTCTGACATGGAAACAATGCTAGTTACTCAGCTATGCATGAAAACATAAGAACTGGGGTGCAAAAAAATGGCTGGAATGATGAGCCAAAATGTTAAATATTTTTTTCACGTCTGCCTAAAACATATATACAGTATATATATATATATATATATATATATATATATATATATATATATACAGACACTTTATATGTATGTAGCATGGCCTCTTTAATTTAGCCTGCAGGATGTCCCTCAATTGATTGGAGGACTGTGCCATTTTGGAATGTACTAGAAAACACAATGATTGACTCTTGAAGCAGGAAAGCTGTAAGGGCACACGCACCGGGACTGAGGAGCAGTAGCTGCAAGGAACTATAGTCCCCACACAGAGACACAACCCTATACAGAGGAAGATAGAGATTACAAATCCCAGAGAGTCAGAGAGAGGACAGGTGCTAGCAACTTGGTAGCTTTGGAGGGGCTGGAACGTAGGCAGAGTCAGACAAGCCGGGTCATACACAGAACGATCAGATCATACAGACGTGGGGGCAGGTGAATGGTCAAAGAACAAGCCAGGGTCAATGCAGGTGGAAAACAATAATAGTCAGGAACAAGCCAGGTCAATGATTCAAGAGCAGATGCAGGTGACAGGAAACAGGACAATCATAGAACACTGTAGATGAGGCAGCACTGATCCTGGGTGCTGATCCAGCTTAAATAGCCCATTTGCCACCCTTATCTGTCAGAGAATATACCGCGCACATTTGCGCATATGCGTTTGCACGTTAGCACGAGCTAATGCTCCTCTTCTTCCAGGCATTTGGGGAAAAGAGGTTCTTCTGCGGCTATTATTCTGTCTTGGAAAATTCACTGGGGGGCTAGATGCCGGTACTTTGCCACTGGGTGGGACCTGTGTTGCTCAGTCTGTTGCTGTGTTTGGGAACCCACCTTCCAGGGGCTCCTATTGTTAATTTGCATGGAGACTGCTGCTGCATACAGACCTGGTGAGAGACCATCCTATTGCAGCCCTAATTCAGTGGGACATTTACAACTGCTACTGCACTCAGGGTTACTGTTGCTGCATCCGGGACTGCTGCCATTGCTTTCCAGAGACTGTGAGAGCTAATTTACAGTTGCATTCAGATACATTGTTCCAGAATCCTAGGAGGGAACGAGCCCACCATTCGAGACTACCAGGGTGGTGAGAGTCCTCTTGGCCACTGACTTGGTGTTCTACATATTTAAATTAATAGTGCTGCCCTTTTACTGGGATACTAAGACTCATTTCTTAGGAGAGCTCCTCCCTCATTTTCTTGGATTACAAATTGTATTTAGAGTGCTCTACCAAGGCCTTTGGGCCCCAAACTATTGCCAATGATAGATAAGTGACCACTGTCCATTGGGGGTAGGGAGGGACTGTAAATTACAGTCTCCTGTGTATCTCCCTTTAGTTAGGGAACTAAAGGCCTAAGAGACCTAAAGGCCCGAACTCTGCCTCCTTGATCCAGGTTGTTGAGTATGCTCTGTTCGTAAATCTGTTGTTTGTAATCTGTGTTACTGGTACACAGTGTTTAGATTGTCTTTGTTTATTTAAACTTCTATTGTTTTACCCTGCTGGACTTTGTAGCCAGTATAAATAGCCATTTCCTTTGCCTTAAAGTAAAACTATGGTCAAAATGAAGACATCAATATGTTTTGCACCTATACAGTCTGTTAAACATGTTGCTGATTGTTTTGCAAAAAGCAGTAAGGATGGTGAGATATCTACATTGTCTCCAGCTCTCATGTGCCCTTCCTTTAGTGAGGTGACAAATGTATTTGCTGGTTATCGAATTGTCTGTGTTGAACAGCACACATGTTGTCCCCATTTGCGTCTATATCTCTCTGCAGAAACGTCCTGACATCACTGGGGGAGGGGTTCCTATATCCATGGAAATCTCAGCCATTTATTCTACATACAAGTCCCGATTAGGCTCTGCCCACAATCGGCCCGTGAAGCCCTGTCCTCTCCCACCTATGTCCCACCTTTGCCCGCCCACTGCTCTGTCTCTATACAGTCAGCTCCTAGGTTTGATTTTGTTCTGCCAGTTTAGAAATTAGCAGAGTAGAGCAGGCAGGGAGAAGCTCACAGATTAATAGACAAATCTGTGTGGAAATGAACCTGTAATGACTTATAATCTCTTAAATAGCACACACACAGCTATTGATTGGCATATGGGTGTGTGTTATGTAAAATAGACATAGCACCATAGAAATCTGGAGGACTAAGGGGAGAGACAAACCACTTCACTGAAAGGAAATGCCATCTGACCTTTGTTCTACTCCTCCCACCATCTCTAGCAGTGTATTCCAAAGAAGAAAAGAATGGGAGATTACAGATCACACTTGTAGCTACATGGTAGGAAAATAATAATTTCAGTTATTATGTTTATTACCCTGTGTAACTTTAAGGTCTTTATATGAGGATTTACTAAAATATGTATGTTGCCTTTGGTTGTACTTTAAGGTGCCAGAGAGTATGGTAGGGGGTCATTAGCACCAGAAAATGAGGGGCACAATCCATCCATCCTGGATGAACTGTATGAATTGTACTTATTCACGTGGCCCTGAAGACTGACCACAACAAAACAAAAAAAAAGTTTTGACTAAGAATGAGCTTTCAGTTAAGGCTTGGACCAAACTTTGCCCTTTCTGTCTCTTCAGAATGCCAGACTTTTTACTTCTTTGGCTGGGGATGAACATCATATATAGTAATGTTTTTTTCTTCCTCTACTACTTTATGGTGGCTTTTTGTCAATGCTTGTTAACTGAACATTCTTGCACTCATCCCTACTCACCAAGAGTAATAGAGACAATGAATTACCCTGAAGGGCACATACATCAGTTAACCTGACAATATTTTTAAAACCCTAAAAGCCATAGAATGGATCTAGAACTAAAAAAAATAGGTTTTGGCTTTACATACGCCACAAGGAGGCTTATATTATCTTTGTTAACCTGAAAGGCCTCTAGAACCATAGGGGGTCACAGTTTACTAATTGTAAAAAAAAGTTTAGTGTCACAGCCAAGAAATGCATAATGAAGCTTAATACATTTTATTTGTTGTGAATGTGTTTGTGTACTACATTTACATTCGTATTGATGTCTGGTACTGAGTTCAGCTCAACTAAACATGTCTTTAACAACAATGAATTTACAAGCAGGTTGAAGCAGTCAGGGGGTTTGGGATAATCCTAGACAGCACTTGGAACTTACCTGCAATGCTTTGAAATGCTTCAGTTGATTATTATCAGCAAATAACTCTTCCTTTGCTGTCAAAAGAGTTAATGCTTTATCTTCTAGCACAAACAAACCTCAACTAAAGTCACAAGGTAAGATGATTCCTTTCCACCCCAGGTGTGAAAAAAGCACTCAGATGAAGTATATGATAGGAAAAGCACTTGAGAATCAACACCTTGAGGAAGATTACATTCTGAGATTAAAAGCTGTTCTCTTGGCCATTCCCTCTGTCCATTTTACCAATTCATTCACTGCTTGGGGCTACTGAAAACAAGTGTGTGGAGATTTGTACCCGGGAGGGTTGAACTCGTCATTATGCCTAAACCATGGTCCCACCCCTCAGTGTCTGAGGTCACTTTAACACATTTTAATGACATACATAAGCATGGAGTTGTTTGTGCAATCAGAAATGAAAGGTGGAAGTGTCACAATAGTGCGATATTACTTATTTTTATATACATCATTTGTTACAGTTGATGGAAACCAATAATGGGTGTTAGTCAAACCAAACAGATGTTGGAATTTGATACATGATAAGGGTACGTGGCTTTAGTCAAAAAGCATTTCTAATTTTTAAATGCTATTTCTTAATAGTAGTAGAGGGTGTAAAAATGGCTGGGTAAGAATCAATGTTTAGCTCTTAGGAATTTAAAGTTTGGGTTCACAGGTCAGCAGTAAATCAGATCTGCTAAGTGGCTCTTAGCACGTGGTCTTGTGTACCTTACTACAGCAAGCTTTGTTCCAAGACTAGGATGCAAGGATGGGCTCGGGCGTGTTCGGAACTGAACGTGCATTGGGAAAATGTCTCACTGCCTGTGATTAGCGCAGTGTGGTTCCGAACCCGCCTGAGCCCATCTTTACTAGGATGGTATAGGCATTACCTAAAGAACTCACCTCCTGTTTTGTAGATCACCTACAGCAGTGGTTCTCAACCTCAGTCCTCAAGTACCCCCAACAGGCCATGTTTTGTGAATTTCTCTTAAAATATAAAATAGCAGTCCAAAATACCAAGCCATTGACTGTGATTTAAAGCACATGTGAAAGATAAAGGAAAACATGGCCTGTTTGGGGTACTTGTGGACTGAGGTTGAGAACCACTGACCTACAGCATAAGTCCCTATCCAGCCTATCAATCAAGCTCATTGTTTAGCTGTGCTAGGGCCAACACCTGTTGTCTGAGTATTAGAATAATTTTCTAGTCCCAGTCTGTTATTTCTGAAGTTTTTCTTTCTCTATTTACTGACTTCTGCTTGTATCTGACTATGCTTGTACACTACTTGCCCTGACCTTTTGCCTACCCCTGTTTCTGATATTGCTTGACAACTGCGTACCACTCTAGTTATTTTCTTGTTCAGCTGCAATCTGCACAAATATGTCTGAGGGGCACAGCCTGGTACACCAACCAGCAAAGTCCATCACCTCTTCTGGGATACTCTTTGAAGATCTGCTATGTTCTTATTTAGTTACATAGCTGGTAAGGTTGAATAAAGACACCAGTCCATTGAGTTCAACCTTTGTGGATGTGTGTATGCATTGACGTCTCTACCCCTTCCCATATCTCTGTACATTGGTTACACTAGAATGCCTACCTACATTTTTTTTTTATAAAATGATCAGCACTTCCCACTGACACCATAGTTTGTTGAAGGGACTTCCACATTCATACCATTCTAAAAGTAAGGAACACCCGGTGCAGTTTAAGGTTAAACTGCTTCTCATCCAACTTCATTGAGTAGCCACTTGTCCTCTTGAGTGACTCAAGACTGAACAGTTTTCTCCCTATGCTAAAATCACCATTTAGGTATTTATATATTGTGATCATATCTCCTCTTTAATGTCTCTTCTGTAGGGAAATAAGCTTAATGTGTGTAACCTTGCCTTATAACTGAGGTCCTCCAGCCCCCTTATTAGTTTTTTGCCCTTGTCACCTGGTTAGAGAGTCTGACATGCAGAGGAAGGCCTTTCGTACAGCTGTGGCTTGGGGATCACTGGTAGAAAGAGTGCTTATGTTCAGTCCAGTAGTCTGTGTTAGTAGTAGCCGAAACTTCATTAGAATAGTGCCAGGAGACAGAACAGCTGAGTCAGCTGAGCTGACAGCAGGCAGATGTGACAGCAGGGCAGGCTGGATTGTGGATGTGCAGCAGAAAGAAAGAGCCAGAAGATGATGTACTGGACTGAAGGACCTGTAGCAGGCTGGAAGAGCTGGATGCACGTAACAGGCAGGCAGTTCGGGCATGGACAGCAGACAGAATGGACGGGTCACAGGCCAATGTTGGCAATGGTGAATGGATCAGATCAGAAAGGCAGTATCCGGGGACAAGCTGAAGTCGGAGCCGGTAGCCGACAAGGATAATCAGAAGCAAGCCAGGTCAAGATCAGAGCAGAGGTCACACACGGGAATCAGGAACACAGACAGAACACTGCAGACCAAACAGCAATTAGCCAGTGCAAAAGCCCTGTTTAAATAGGCTGTTTTGTGCCAGTATTGGTGATGGGATGCACCACGTCTGTGCACAGCTGCTCGGCCAGTTCTCGGCCGTGGCATGTGCATATGTATGCGCCTCAAAACTCCGTCTATACCATGGCGAAGCCTTCCCTGACAGCCCTTCTCTGCGCTTTCTCCAATTCCAGCACATCCATTCTAAGGACCAGTGACCAGAACTGGACAGGATACTCAAAATGTGGCTGAACCAGAATTTTGTAAAGTGGTAGAATTATAGATACATGCTAATAGTCTGCTGGCCTTGCCTGCTGCAGCTTGGCACTGCATGCTGTTGCTGAGCCTTTCATCAACTAGGACCCCCAGATCTTTTTCCATCCTTGATTCCCCCCATAGGTTCTGCCCCTAGTGTGTAGCTTGCATTCTTATGTTTAGCCCCCAAGTGCATCACTTTACATTTCTCTACATTGAACCTCATTTGCCATGTGGTTGTTTACCCCTCTATTTTATCAAGGTTTGCTTGTAAAGTTTCAATATCCTGTTTATTGCCCTGCTTAGCTTTGTATCATCAGCAAACACTGAGGTTGAACTATTTATACCAACCTCTATATAGTTTATGAACAACTTAAGCAGAATTGTCAGAGTCCTGGGGCACCCCATTCAACTCCAGGCCATTCAGAAGCTATGCTATTTATCACCACACTTTGGACGCACCCTTGTAACCAGTTTTCTATCCAGGTACATACACTATTGTCAATGCCCACAGACCTTAGACTCTGCACCTCTGTCGTTTTCCTCCCCCCTCTCCTTTACCCTTCTTCTATTTTTTTCTCTCTCCCCCTCTGTTTCTCTCCCCCCTTCCTCCCCACTTTTCATCCCTTCCTTCTCCTCCCCTTTCCTTTCTATCCTCTCCTCTTACCGCCCCCCTTTCCTCCCCCCCTCCTCCTTCTCTTCCTTCTCCCTCCCCCCCCCCTTCTCCCCCCTCCCCCCTTTTTTGTTTCTCCCACCTCCTTCCTCCCTTACCCCCCTTCTTTCCCTTCCTTCTGCTCTACCCCCTCCCTTCTTCCCTTTTCCCATCTTCTTTCTCTTTCTGCCTTCAGCTGCACATGATCTCAACAATTATTTTTATATATATATATATTTCAGATATATACAATTTTTTGACCTACCTCCATACATATCCCCATCTCTGCCGACGGGGAACACTGTTTTTTTGCACCGTGCCCCTGGTGTGACCAGGTGTGTGGGTAAGCCAGCCATCCTACATCCCCATGTATGTATTGTATTTTATTGTATATTTATTTACTGTTCTTGTTATTTGATTTCTTGTCTCCATTACCACAGATATCTCTCCTGAGGAAGCGGAATTTACTCTGCGAAACATGTAGAGACCTACCGATATCCGTGGCTTGACACCACAACATCAACCCCCCTTTATTGGGGAGAGATGTACTCTGGTGACAATATGCTTTAACTCATATGTCTGTAATGACTCAGAAAGCTTTTATCATGTTGTATCAATAAAATTTTGTTATATATTTTTTTAAGAAAACTTTTGTAGTTCCACTTTATCTTTAGTGGTGCCATGATAGCCCAGTTTTTTCTTAAAGCTTCCTCTCTTTGGGTATCGGTTGGAGACCGATTTACCTTTATCTCTTTGCAATGTTCAACATGGATGAAGCACCCCAGTGTGGTTCTATATAAACTTTGTCTTCCTGAGGTACCAATACACCTCTGTCATTTTAATGGCTCATGCACCCTCCAAATTCTAAGGGCTCACATCCTCCCCATCATACCACGGAGGGTCCACTATCCATTTTTTTGTGACAACCTGGTTCTCTTTGTATATCAGAAACTGTGTTTTTAACACACTGAAGATATTTCTCTCTCTATATTCACCTGGAAGGTGATATTCCTTGTAGCCAAAGCCATCACATCTGCCAGTCAAGTGTGAATTTTTTTTTTGGACTATGTACAGTTACATTTCATTCATCGGACTCTAATCGGCTAACCTTTCTGTCTTTAATTGTCTTCGTAATTGGCTGCCATTAACCACTTGACCTCCAGAAGATTTACCCCCATCACGAAAAGGCTATTTTTTGCAATACTGCACTGTGTGAACTGACAATTGACAATAGATCAGTGGACAGATCCCCCGCTGAACATTTGGATTCCACCCCATGTGAGAGAAGCCTTGATAGCACACAGCAACACAGGCAGGCTAAGATCATCAGCATTATAACACACAGGCATGTGCAGGTGCTCTATCATGGATGGCTCTGTCACAGTGTATCACATAACATGGCTGTTGGGTGCTGATTTTGTTAACTTATGACCAAAACTATAAAATAATCAGCACCCAACAGCCATGTTATGTGACAACCTGTGACAGAGAACCTGCTGACTGTGTGTTATAGATAGTGACAATAAACTTATGTACAGTACAGCATATCTTTAACCCACCCCCAGACACCCCCGTGTTCTGCAGCAGCCACGATTAATTCCAGCTTTGACTCTACTCCTGCGCATTATCAGCTGCCTGCCGACGCCGCCTGCCTCACAGCCTCTCACTCTCCATCTCTCTCAGGCTAGGTTCACACTAGTCCGATACGACAATGGTCCGACTTTGATCCTACTTTGCTGTGCGACTTGTGTCCTACAATGGTCCTACATCAGTCCGACTTCTGTAAACGGAATCCAGATTTGATCCCGACAATACCAGGCACCATGTGCTTTGGGGATCTTGAAGGGGAACCCCCGCCAAATTAAGAAAAAAAAACGGAATGGGTTCCCCCTCCAAGAGCATACCAGGCCCTTTGGTCTGGCATGGATTTTAAGGGGAACCCCCCCAAAATCCATACCTAACCCTTTGGCCTGGTATGGATTTTAAGGGGAACCCCCATGACAAAAAACAGCGTGGGGTCCCTCCCCCCCAAAAGTCATACCGGACCCTTATCCGAGCATGCAGTCTGGCAGGCCAGGAAAGGGGGTGGGGACGAGCGAGCGCCCCCCTCCTGGACCATACCAGGCCGCATGCCCTCAACATGGGGAGCATAGGTGCTTTGGGGCAGGGTGAGGCTCTGTGTCGCCCACCCCAAAGCACCTTGTCCCCATGTTGATGAGGACAAGGGCCTCTTTCCAACAACCCTTGCCGGTGGTTGTTGGGGTCTGCGGGCGGGGGGCTTATCGGAAACTGGAAGCCCCCTTTAACAAGGGGGCCCCCAGATTCCGGCCCCCCACCCTATGTGAATGAGTACAGGGTACATTGTGCTTCTACCTTTTCACCTAAAAAAAGTGTCAAAAATAAACACACTGCTTTGTTAAAGTATTTTATTAGCCAGTTCCCTACCGAGTCATATTAAATTGACATCAGCAGGAACCGCTCGTCGATCTGGGACGACATCATATGACCATGGCCGCTTTTCGCCGCTACTGCTGGCCCCTGGAGGCCCGCAGAGCGGTGATTGCGGATTGATCATGTGCCAGGGGGTAGTGTCCCCCCCCCGATCAGAGTAAAGAGCCAATAAAATTGGCTTTTTACCACGTAACCGGCTGTGTCCAATCACAGTCGGTCACTATCGACCTCCACGTCCATGCCGCTCGTGCGCGCCCCCGGGGGCACGCAGGGTGGCGATCGGGGCTAAGGCTTGTCCCTTGGACAAAGCCCAGCTCCGATCAGTGTAAAGAGCCAATAGAATTGTCTCTTTATCATGTGGCCGGCTGTGTCAGTCACAGCCGGTCATGTGATGTAAATAAACCGCGGTAACGAGCTGTTACCGCAGTTATCCCTGTCACACACCGATTGTGTGTGAGAGGGAGATTGCGGTAACAGCTTGTTACCGCCTACTATGTACACCAAGCACCCCCTAATAAAGAGGACCTGTCGCCACCCCATCAAAGTACTTGTCACCTGTCCATAAAAGTACCCGAGTACCTGTCACCTGTCCATCAAAGTACCTGAGTACCTGTCACCTGTCCATCAAAGTACCCGAGTATCTGTCACCTGCCCATCAGAGTACCCGAGTACCTGTCACTATCCCATCTGAGTACCCCAGTACCTGTCACCATCCCATCAGAGTACTTGAGTACCTGTCACCAACCCATCTTTGTACCCGAGTACTTGTCACCAACCCATCAGAGTACCCGAGTACCTGTCACCAGACCATCAGAGTACCCAAGTACCTGTCACCAGCCCATAAAACTACCCGAGTACCTGTCACCAACCCATCAGAGTACCCGAGTACCTGTCACCTGCCCATCAGAGCACCCGAGTACCTGTCACCTGCCCATCAGAGTACCCGAGTACCTGTCAGCTGCCCATCAGAGCACCCGAGTACCTGTCACCTGCCCATCAGAGTACCCGAGTACCTGTCAGCTGCCCATCAGAGCACCTGAGTACCTGTCACCAGCTCATCAGAGTACCCGAGTACCTGTCACCTGCCCATCAGAGTACCCGAGTACCTGTCACCTGCCCATCAGAATACCAGAGTACCTGTCACCAGCCCATCAGCGTACCAGACTACCTGTCACCAGCCCATCAGAGTACCCGGGTACCTGTCACCTGCCCATCAGAAAACCCGAGTACCTGTCACCAGCCCATTAGAGTACCCGAGTACCTGTTACCAGACCATCAGCGTACCCGAGTATCTGTCACCAGGCCATCAGCGTACCAGAGTACCTGTCACCTGCCCATCTGAGTACCAAAGTACCTGTCAGCAGCCCATCAGCGTACCCGAGTACCTGTCACCTGCCCACCTGAGTACCCGAGTACCTATCACCAGCCCATCAGAGTAACCGAGTACCTGTCACCTGCCCTTCAGATTACCCGAGTACCTGTCACCAACCCATCTGAGTAACCAAGTACCTATCTGCAGCCCATCAGAGTACCCAAGTACCTTTTACCAGTCCATCAGATTACCCGAGTACCTGTCTCCAGCCCATCAAAGTACCCAAGTACCTATCTGCAGCCCATGCCTCATAGAATATACCTCGGGTGTTTGCTTTCCAAAATGGGGTCGTTTTGTGGGTAATTCCACTGTCCTGGTGCTCCAGGGCCTTCAAAAGTGTGATAGGTATCAATAAAATTTTATGTGTAATTTATGCTCAGGGCCTTCAAAAGTGTAATAGGTCGTTAAGAAATTAGATGTTAAATTTCTGCTCCTAGAATGCCTGACGGTGCTCCCTGCATGTTGGACCTCTCTATGTGGCCAGGCTGTGTAAAAGTCTCACACATGTGGTATCGCCATACTCGGAAGGAGTAGCAGAATATATTTTGGGGGGTAATTTTTGCTATGTATATGCTATGTGTTAGAAATATCCTATAAATAGAGTTGAGCGAACACCTGGACGTTTGGGTTCGGAGGGTCCGTACGAACTTTGGGAAAAAGTCCAGGTTCTGCACCGAACGTTGCCCGAACGTTATCCCAGACACCGAACCCCATTGAAGTCAATGGGGACCCGAACTTTTAGGCACAAAAATGGCTGTAACAAAGTCCTGGCAAGTTCTAGAGGGCTGCAAAAGGAAGTAAAATGGGGGTAAGAGTAGGGCAAGTGCCCTGCAAAAAAATGGGGATAGGGAAAATAAATTAAAATCAAATAAACTAGGAGATGATTTTTGAACAATAATGTGTCACTTACAGCAACAGCTGGCCATATAGGAGTAGAAAAAGACAAAGGAGGCACCTCTAAGTGCAATATTAAAAGTTGTTTTATTACATAAGGATTAAAAACACTCACTCAGTATAAAGAAGTTGTCAGCATGAAGGTCAGTCCGTGGTGGCGTCACTACAGATCTCTGCGATGGGGGGATGTGTCCCACACCACTGGTAACAAGTCTATGGTCCAGGGAAGAGGATGGTAATCAGCCGGCTGGAGACCCAGGACGAGGCTTGGAACGCGGTAGACAGGGCGCAGGCTGGTGACGTCACAATTGCGCAAATAGGGGCCCTATAGGAGTAGGCAATGATTTTTGAACAATAATCTGTCCCTCTAAGCAGAAGCCTCTACCTAGTGCAGTCAGATCGCTCAAAGCAGCAGTATGTGAAATCTCAAATTGAGTACGATCGCACAATCTGATCATTGTGTACGATCGTAACGATCATTGTGTTAGGCAGGGTTTGATCTGCAATGTGTCACTCAAAGCAGCAGTATGTGAAATCTCAAAATTCTGCTATCTGTCCCTCAGAGCAACAGCAGTAGTAATCTCAGGATGCAGGATCAGATGTTAAAATGTCTGTAATCTCTCCCTCACTCCGGCAGCTTTCTCTCCCTACACTAACCCAAGAGCATGTGACATGCAGCACTGTGACTCCAGCTTATAAAGAGGCTGGGTCACATGATGCACTGGCCAATCACAGCCATGCCATTAGTAGGCATGGCTGTGATGGCTGCTAAGGGAAAACCAGTGAAACCTTTGTTGATTGGCTGCCCTGCAGCTATTCAACATGCGTGATCAACTACCAGAACCCAGAACCCGAACCTGAACGTTTTTTGAAATGTCCGTGTTCGGGTCCGGGTCCCGGACACCCGAAAGTTCGGTACGGACCCGAACGTTACAGTCCGGGTTCGCTCAACACTACTTATAAATTGACCACTTTGTGTAAAAATAAAAGTGTTTTCATTTTCTTTCCACGTTTTTCGAAGACTTGTGGAAAAAAATGAACCATTCAAAAGATTCACAATGCCTCATAGATTATATGTTGGGGTGTTTGCTTTCCAAAATGGGGTCATTTTGTGGGTAATTCCATTGTCCTGGTGCTCCAGGGCCTTCAAAAGTGTAATAGGTTGTTAGGAAATTAGATGTGAAAATTCTGCTCTTAGAATGCATGACTTTGCTCCCTGCATGTTGGACCTCTCTATGTGGCCAGACGGTGAAAAAGTCTCACACATGTCCATGCCCATTTCAGGGCCTCAAGAAATGAGATAGGCCATCAGTGCATCAGGTGTGATCAATTTTCAGTGATTGGCACCATAGCTTGTAGACTCTATAACTTTCACACAGACCAAATAATATACACTTATTTGGGTTATTTTTACCAAAGATAGGTAGCAGTATAGGTTTTGGCCCAAATTTATGAACAAAAATTAGTTATTTGCAAAATTTTATCACAGAAACTAAAAAAAAATGTTCACACTTTTTTCACTTATGTCGCAAAAAATAAAAAACACAGAGGTTCTTAAATACCACCAAAAGAAAGCTCTATTTATGTGAAAAAAATGATAAAAATTTTGTTTGGGTCACGTCCTGTATTGAAGTGGTTAAATCAGCTCCGGCACCTTTTGCAGGGTTTTCTTCCTCTATGTGGCATATTTGGCTCTTTTGCAGGGACTTCTCCCTCTCCATGGCATCTTCAGCTCTTTTGCGGGGTCTTCTCCCTCTCCACTGTGTCTTCTACTCTTTTGTGGCATATTCTGCTCTTTTGCCGGATCTTCTCCGCTGTCTTCTCCCTCTGTTCTTCCTTCTTCCGATGTTGACTCGACGTGATCTCCCACACTAATTCTGTCTACGCACTGTGCGTTGACTTATATTGACATGGGGCGGGGCCACCCACTGACATCACACGAAGGCCCCACCCCCTTATGACATCACCACCCCATCATGCCCCAGGCAGTGACATCGTAAGGGGCAGGGCCTCCTGATGATGCCATCAGGTGGTCCCGACCCATGTCAATATAAGTCAACGCACAATGCGAAGACAGCATTAGTGCGGGAGATTGCGTCAAGTCAACATCAGAAGAAGGAAGAACAGAGGGAGAAAACAGCAGAGAAGACCCGGCAAAAGAGTAGAAAACGCTGCAAAAGAGCAGAAGACACTGCAGAGAGGAAGAAGACCCTGCAAAAGAGCAGAAGAAGCCGCAGAAAGGGAGAAGACTCCGCAAAAGTGCCAAAGATGATGCGGAGAGGGAGAAGACCCTGCAAAAGAGCCGAGGTAGCCGCAGAGAGGGAGAAGACCCCGCAAAAGAGCCGAAGGCGCTGTGGAGTGGGAGAAAACTCTGCAAAAGAGCCAAAGACGCCGTGGAGAGGGAGAAGACCCAGAAAAAGAACCAAAGACGCCGGAGCTGATTCAATAAAATACTTTAAAAACCGGTAGTGTGTTTATTTTTGACACTTTTTTTAGGTGAATGGTAGGGGTACAATGTACCCCATACTCATTCTGATGGCCAAAAATTTCATAAAATAACTTAGTCGAGGCCGCAGAAACCAAGAAAAAGACCCAGAAGAGGGAGAGGTGCCGCAGAAACCGAGAAAACGTCTCAAAAGAGGGTGAGGTGTCGCGGAAGCCGAGAAAACGCCCCAGAAGAGGGAGAGACGCCGATGGAGCCGAGAAAACGTCCCAGAAGAGGGAGAGGCGTAGTAGAAACCGTGAAAACGCCTCAGAAGAGGGAAAGACGCCGAAGAAGACGAGAAAACGTCCCAGAAGAAGGAGAGACGTCACAGAAGACGAGAAAACGTCGCAAAAGATGAGAAAACGGCC
>BLSH010498043.1:1110197-1123173 GCA_018402905.1 Glandirana rugosa
AACGTCGGCGTATCTCGGTATAATGACAAAATTTTAGTAGAGGTTTCACATACCCTTTTCAGATAACGTCGACGTATCTCGGTATAATGACAAGAAGGTCTGCAATAGACTTTTCCCATACACTTTGGAGATGATTTTAAAACAGTAATATGGCTCTATGCGGCTGCAATAGACTTTTCCCATACACTTTGGAGATGATTTTAAAACAGTAATATGGCTCTTTGCAGCTGCAATAGACTTTTCCCACACTTTGGAGATGATTTTAGAACAATAATCTTTCCCTTAAAGCAACAGCAGGAGGCTTTTCCTGTACAACTTGGAGATGATTTTAGAATCTAAAATCATCTCCAAGTTCTATAGGGAGAGGTTCCTACTGTTGCTTAAAGGGACAGATTATTGTTTCTTGCACAAAATGAAAAAGTGCATCTACATTGCTGGTTTAAAAAAAACAAAAAAATTCCAAAAATAAAAAAAAACAGCGTTGGCTACCTCCTCCTCCTCCACCGCCACTTTTCACCGCCTCCTCAACCTCCAACTCCGCATCCACCTCCATTTTTGATTTTTTTATGTGATTTTAGCTTAAAAATTATTTTAAGTTATTTCCCTATGCCCATTTCTTTGTAGGGCACTTGTCCAACCCTTACCCCAATTTTCCTTCCTTTTGCAGACCTCTAGGACTTGCCAGGACTTTGTTAAAGCCATTTTTGTGCCTAAAAAGTTGTGTCCCTATTGATTTCAATGGGGTTCGGGGTCCAGGTCAAAGTTCGGGTCAAGTCCAGACCCGAACCCCGACTTTGTCCGTAAGTTCAGCCGAACCTGCCGAACCCGGACTTCCAGAGGTTCGATCAATTCTAGTTAGAAGCTGATTGGCTACCATGCACAGCTGCACCAGATTCTGAGTGTTCCAGTATTAGTAAATCTTCCCCTGTGTGTCATTTACCAGAGCCTTCCTTTTCTAAATGAACACAGTGAACACACACTCACTGTGTTCATTCATGACTGAAGCATAGCAAACTGTGTTCACTATGTTTCCATTTGTAAATGAACAGGAAGTTGCTCATCACAGAGCACTATTTCATTCATTCACTGTCCAGTGCAGCTGAGGCTGCAGAGCTTTGGGGTGCACACCCTAATGCAATAGGCTGTGCACACCTGTGGCTAGAATCAGGATGCCAGGCTCAGAGCTTACACTTTTAAAAACACACCAGCATTCTTCTCATGTCTCTATCCTTAGGGTTCCTCTCAGTATCTATACTTATTTATTGGTCCTTTTATGCTTTTTTTTTTTTTTTGCACTAATAAACCATTTCAAAATGGCTGTCTCAGAAAATATTTGGGTTTATCACTTGAGCCATAACTTCACTGCTGCCATTCTAGATGTCGGCACACAGCCAAAATCTACCCACAGTGCTTTGCTCTATCAATTAAATTTGTTTTCAAAGTTTAGATTCCTGCAACAGATGGTAATGTAAAGAGGAAAAAAGGTTTTGAAGCTAGCAAGATAACACATTTTATGTGACAATATGCAAAAACAAGCCTCACAAAAGCCTGCTCCTTGTGCTTTTTAGAATGGGCTTCGGTATCTTCAGGTGACATTTATGTGTGTGCCTTGTTTAATATCTAACACTTAACCTGTTTCTCGGCAGAATGGCGATGTTAAAAAAAAACAGTAATGTCGAAATACTGTGAGGAAGCAGACAGTGATTGTAAGGAGAATAAGATGTGGTTGGTTTTTTACACTGCGTAAATTCAGTGTATATTGGAATTTGAAATCCATTGAATATTCTACATTTTATACATCCAAATGTAAAAGGTAAATATCCTTTTATTACAGATTTCCTTGAACTGAAACCCCCCAGGATCACCCGAAATACATATCCACCCTTTTTAAAGATCTTTACCATCATTAAAGAAGCTGCCTAGCCAGGCCCTTTATCTATGCATGTGCAAATGAATCTCCATTCCTATGTAGAGGCCAGCTACTGTTGGCATGCATAATAGATGACCTCTCTATAGGAATGAATAAGGTCTCTTCATAGGAATGAATGGACAAGCACCCAGCAGGGAGACTTCTGCAACAGTTGCTGAGTGGCTCCAAGTGATCTCAGAGGAGAGGAGACAGGTATGTATAAGATTTGAGCGTGGGGGGTGATGTAGAGGAAGCGGGGTCATTTAATGGATAATTACAGTTATCATTTAAATAACCCAAAATAGGCATTGGCAGATTTGCATTCTAATTTTTTATTCTAAGTTTCTCTCATTAGCCAAACAAAAAAGCCAAAGTGGTAAGGATGAGCTTCAGGTTCTGGTCAAGCATGGGTGTAGCAACCATAATGCACTGGCCTTTGAACTTGGGTCAACTGGCTTAGGCCTCATGCACAGAGGACATTAAAAAAACTTTATAAAAACTCCAGTAGCTTTTTTGAGCGTTTTTTTTTAGCATTAGCATTTTTTTTTTCAAATGAGATCAAAAACGTTAAAAACGCGGGTGAGACACGTTTATCTGCGTTTTTGGGCGTTTGAGCGTTTTTACAGCTGAAAAACTCCTCTCAGAACCCACTAGTCTTGGGTTTTTTTTACAGCCAAAAAACGTCCCAGCCAAAAACTGTTGATAACAGCCTATGTGTGCATGAACACATAGGGGTTGATTTACTAAAGCTTGAAAGTGCAAAATTTGGTGCAGCCCACACAGAAACCAATCAGTTTCAAGGTTTTATTGGCAAAGCTTGATTGAACAAGCTGAGGTTAGAAGCTGATTGGCTAGCATGCACAGCTGCACCAGTTTTTGCACTCTCCAGCTTTAGTAAATCAACCCCATAGGATGACATGATGGGGAGTTTATTGACTGTAGGAAAAAACGTCTGAAGCCAAAAACAGCTGCTGTAAAAATGTCCAAAAACATCCTGTGTGCATGAGGCCTTAAAGCGGTTGTATACCCTTTGGAGGGAGTTATACCTATAGGTAAGCCTACAACAAGGCTTACCTGTAGGTAAAATGAATATCTCCTAAACCTGTACTGTTTAGGAGATATTCCCCCTGCAAGCAGCTGCAGCGTCACTGCGCATGCACCGTGATGCCCCAGGCAAAGGCCCAGCACATAGCGCCAGACCTTGTCAGAAAGACGACTCCTGCGCTCATGTGCGGGAGTGACGTCTTGCGCCTCCAGAGAGTCACAGCGTCGGAGCCGCATACCCGGAAGCAAGATCCGAGGGAAGATGTCCGCTCCCTCAGAGGGGACCAAGCAGCCCGTTCGGATCTTCATTTCAAGGTGAGTAGTTCATAATGAGCTAGTAAGCGCTTTAAAAGGACCAACAAGATGGGTTTTTAATAAGCCAGCCCCTTCACTATAAAAGGCAGGGTTCCCCAGAGCAATACTGAGAATTTGCTTAGCTGTGATAGAGAATGCATACATAGGAAGTGCTGCTGAGACAGATTAGTGTGGTGCTTACAGACCCTGGTAGCTTAAAGCGGAGTTCCACTCGTTTCTGTGGTTATTAAAAGTCAACAGCTACAAAAAGTGTAGCTGCTGACTTTTAACAAACACACGCTCACCTGTCCCACAATCCATGCAGGTGCCTGAAGCCTCGGTTCTTTCCCTGGCGCTGGCATCACTAGTGTGGGCACCCGGCTGTTACAGCTTGCGGCTTCACAGCCAGGTGCACACTGCGCATGTGCGAGTTGCACTGCATGTCCTGAATGGCCGGGCAATCTTCTGGGACTTGTGACGTCTCAGAAGATTGCAGGGAGGGAGGGGGAGAGGAGAACTACTGCTCGAGTCACCTAGGAGGCCCGAGCAGAAGTGGGAACTGTGTACCTGTCAAAACTAGGTACCCGCTCCCCCCCCCAATAAAAAAAATGACATGCCAAATGTGGGGAGTCCTTAAAGCAGAAGTTCCACTTTTGGGTGAAACTCCGCTTTAACTAGTTGCCGACCGCCCACCGTAGATTGACGACGGCAACTTGGCTCGATATCGCAAACTGCCATCACCTGATGGCGGCTGTAAGATCGCGGACCGTGGGCACTGTGTATCGGGGGAGCCAGGGAGTGGGTAGGGCGGACTCGATGTCTGCCAGCTACCCGCAATCGTTCCCCCACAGTGACAGAACGGTATCCGTGTGAGTAAACACACGGATCTCCATTCTGACAGGGATGAAGGAGAATGATCTTCTGTTCCCTGTATATAGGAGCCGTGGTCACTCTCCTCCCCCAGTCAGCCCAGCCCCCACACAGTTAGTAACACATCCCAGGGAACACAGTGTTAATCCCTTCCCTGCCAGTGACATTTATACAGTAATCAGTGCATTTCCATAGCACTGATCGCTGTATAAATGTCAATGGTCCTAAAAAAGTGTCAACAGTGTCTGACATGTCCGCCGCAATATTGCAGTCCCGCTAAAAATCACAGATCGCCGCCATTACTAGTAAAAAATAAGAAAAAAATAAAAACTTAAATTAATTCTCATCGTTCGTAAACGCGGCAACTTTTGCACAAAACAATGAATATACGCCAATCGCAATTTTTTTTTTTTACCAAAGATATGTGGAAGAATATATATTGGCCAAAACTGATCAATAAATTTGTTTTTTTATATATTTTTTTTTGATATGTATTTTAGCAAAAAGTAAGAAATATTGTTTTTTTTTGCAAAATTGAATGCCAATTTAGTTTGCGTACAACGTCGCACGACCGCGCAATTGTCAGTTAAAGTGGTGCGGTGCCGAGTCGCAAAAAGTACTCTGGTCCTAAAGGGGGAAATCCTTCCGGGGCTGAAGTGGTTAAAGTAGGTGTACAGCCTTTACTGAATGTCCTTTAGGTAGCAATATGCGT
This sequence comes from Glandirana rugosa, assembly GCA_018402905.1. NCBI lineage: Eukaryota > Metazoa > Chordata > Amphibia > Anura > Ranidae > Glandirana > Glandirana rugosa. Next base: position 1,115,027 of record BLSH010498043.1, read on the forward strand.
GTATTTTGGGGAATTTGGGGGTGGGGGAGGGAAGGATTTTACATCTCAATGCTGCTGATCTGTGTCCTGCAGCCTCTTTACATCCTCTCCATTTGTGCTGTCTACAGTCATAACAGGATGCAATGTACTGTATATTATTAAAAGGATATATTTTTTATTTTGCCACTTGAAATAGATTTTTTCATAGCAGGTCCACATACATTGTGGTCATAGCAGGCTCCATATTTACAGGGCATAATTCCTGGCTGCATTTTATTTTTTTATAGTCTGTACCCCTGTACACATCATTGATACCTGGCCGCATGTGTTTTTTCACAAGGTAATATTCCAAATTGTTGTTGACTGCAATTTTTTTAAAAGGACTTTTATTCTTTGCAAAAGCAGTCCTGTGTAATTTATATTAGCACATAAACTTATTTTTCCTTTTGGAAGGTGTGTGGTAGGGTGATTTGCAGATAGGGGATTGTTGGAGACAGGGGAAGAGAGGATTCACCTTATAACACAAAGTGCCCACATGAGGACCTTCATATCAGTATCACCAGCTGTTAAAGCTTATATGACATTTTAGTGGCTGTTTTCATCTACTTTAACAAACTTTGCATGAAATCTTTGAATTGCAGTGTTGGGTACATTTTCTGGTGTACCCTGCTTGTGTACATTCAAGTCAATTAAAGAGTTTTTTTCCTTATTGTATTGCTTAACCTCCCTGGAGGTATGATTATGTCAGATTTGCGTCTAAAAGCGATGCATTATTTTGCATGGAAATTTGGCATTTTATATTGTAGGCCTGTAATTCTTAGGAATAACTCACTTAAATCTGTCCAAACAAGAGTCTAGTAGACATCCCGGGTATGATAACGTTTGAAACAAGAAATCATAAATTATAATATAATAAATAACTATAAATAATTATCTAAAATAATCATGTAATAGTGATAAAATGTATTCAATAATGTAATTAAATCAAAAACACTGAAATTTGCTCATTTGCAGAATTGTCGCTGTCGTCACTTTCAGTGTCTGATGATAAATTTCCCCAAAAATCAGTATCACTCAATTCTGCAAATGATTCTTATTTGCTATCTCTGTTTACTAGCTGATCAAAAACCACTTTTGACGTAAAGAGACACTTTTTGGTTGCCATGGACATTCTCAATTTTTCAGGCAGAAAGATTGGCATATATAATATAAAAGTGCATGCAGGGCACTGGGCAAACCACTAGGGACAAAGGGAATGTGAAATTATTTCATACAGTAATGTAATCTTACAGATTACAGTGTACTGTGTGTTTACTATGTGTCTCACTATTTGAATTTGCTGCCGGTCTCCGCCCCCCATGCGACGCGACGCTCGCAGGGAATGGAGCCCGGCACACACAGGCATCAGGCAGAGGACACAGCCCGCAGACACAGTGGGGGACATCGCTGGATTCAGGGGACAAGATGAGTAACGCTGCCTGGATCCAGCGATGCGATCCTGAGTGTGGCTCAGGGTTACTGCTCTTGGTACAGAAAATTCACCCCAAGCCACACTCGGGAATACCACCAGGGAGGTTAAAGAAAAAACTGGTAAATGCAAAACTGTTTACTGTTGTTCTTCCCTAAGGAAGACTTTTTTATCCCTAACACCAGCACCACAACCCATATCTTCACTTCCAGAACCCCAACCTTCTTCCTCCTAAGGCAGGGTTACCATAGGAGAAGTTGGGTGCATTAAACAGTCCTCCAAAAATGGCTGCTATGTGCCTTTGAGAAGAAGCGAAAACAGACCACATTAGGAATACAAATGGCTCATATACACCCTTAGAAGGAGGATGAAAAGGGCGCATTAGCAGCACTCTGAAAGAAAGTGGCTACAATGCGCCCTTAAGGAACATGAAGGACATGCCTTTTGCTGCCAACTTTTCTCACTAAGGTGCTGCTCAAATCAAGATCTGTGAAGCAGTCATGTGTTTCCTCATGTATGTAATACCCAAATGGCTGTATGGTTGATAAGCTGCAGACCACAACGGTGCTGTCAGCAGTAGATACTCTAAAATAGGCCCACACTGCAGAGCTTTCGAGATCCGATTTACATTTTTCGTCTGACAAAAGCTGGATGTGAAGACTAGTAAATGTTTGTCGTATGACAGCGCCACGTCCAATTTCCAGATGCTGTGTACAGAAATCAACACACAAGAGTCGAAAATACAAACACGAATGTTCAGAATCAAGGAACGACCCGGAAGTGTTCGGTGGTGTAAACTGGTGATCGTAATTCACAATTAACATTTGTGAGACGTCAAGTGAAATTACGAAATGCAGCGCACATTATCATCTTTTTAATGTCTTTTTAACCACTTCCCGACCGCGTAGCGACTATAAGCGGCGACAGTGTGGCTCTGCCCTGCAAATCGCCGCTTATAGTCATTACTCAAGGGCACGATGCTAGGGGGCTTCTGCCCGCTGCATGCTCCCTGAACGGGGCCCCGGTTGGGGGGACTCGACATCCACCGGCGACCCGTGATTGCCTGTGACAGAGCCAGAATGGGGAACCACCAATGTAAACATGGCGGTTCCCCGTTCTGACAGGCGGCATGTCAGAGATCTACTGATTCCTCTACTCGGGATCAGTTAGATCTCTGGTGCCTCTGGCAGCCCAGCCCCCATACAGTTAGAACACACACAGGGAACACAGTTAACCCCTTCACTGCCCCCTGCAGGCTAACCCCTTCACTGCCAATGACATTTATACAGTAATCAGTGGATATTTAAATTTCTGATCACTGTGTAAATGTCATTGGTCCCAAAAAAGTGTCAAAAAGGTCTGACATGTCCACCGCAGTATCGCAGTCCCGATAAAAATCACAGATCGCTGCCATTACTAGTAAAAAAAAAAATTGTAAAAATGCCAGAAATGAATTCTTAGGGTTTGTAAACGCGGCAACTTTTGCACAAACCAATCAATAAACGCTGATTGCGATTTTTTTTTTATACCAAAAATATGAAGAAGACTATAAATCGGCCAAAACTGATGAATCTATTTATTTTTTTATATTTTTTAGTATAAAATGTATTTTAGCAAAAAGCAATAAATATTGTTTTTTTTGTCAAATTATCGCTCTTTTTTTGTTCATAGCGGTGATCAGAATTGACACAGAGGTGATCAAATACCACCAAAAGAAAGCTCTATTTGTGGGAAAAAAAGGACGCAAATTTTGTTTGGGTACAATGTTGCACGACCACGCAATTGTCAGCTAAAACGACGTAGCGCTGAATCGCAAAAAGTGCTCTGGTCTTAAGGTGGGAAATCCTCCCGGGGCTGAAGTGGTTAATAGCGAAATTAGCGAAAGTGGCCCAAAGGATGAAGCACCAAAAATTAACTTCCTATTTATACTCTCCTAGTACGTCACTACATTCGCCTTTGTCAGACGAAAAGTTTCTGATAGTCGGTATGCTCTACAAAATCATGGACACACGCTTCTGACAAAAATCAGACGCTCATTCGTCGTAAATCGGAATGCGTGTACGAGGCTTAAGTCTTGTGCACAACATAAATTAACTGTTTATATAACACAGACTTTGCACTTCCTATGTAGATCTGTATATCAAAAATGTTTTTATAACCACTCATGCCTTCAATTTTTGAAATTGTGTACATCTGGAAACTAAGGATTACACAAGCTAAATATGAACCATAAACATGATACTTGCTTAAATGTATTTATTTATTTTGGTTCTCAAGTCGTTATCACGTTGCATGGTGAAATCTGCGCTACTAAGTAAAATATGGTTAAAGATGGAGTCTTTCTAAGAACAGCACTCTAATAACCACAGGGTTCCAGTTAATGCATTCACATCTTATTGAGTATATTTAGTACAGTGTCTAGTGTTGTTCTAGAAATTCATTCTGCATTTTATATTCAGACTGGAGCAGTAACATTTTTTTTTTTTTAACAAGATAATCTTAAATATGTTGGAGGGTAGAGGTAAAAAAAAGTGTAAAAACTGTCAGCAGAAAGAAGTTCAACAAAATCTGTTATTTAGATTACCACTTAACAGAATAAACAAGAGATGGGGAGGATATTATCTTGTACAAAAAAAAATAAAAATAGAAAAGAGCCATCTTTGTGAACGATCATAAGAAATAAGTTAATCCTATTGAGTTTTCAGTAGAGTATGATCAGAAACAAAATAAATACTAAAAAAGATAGCAGCTCATAACAGTATTTTTTTTTTCAAAAGATTTTATTGGTATACAAAAAGCATGTACAAGGAAAAATCGAGGCAGTGACCACACGGGGGTCACTGTAGAAGGAATATTTTGCAATCACAATACAAACTTGGAGTAAACAAATGCATGGGATAGCAACAATATATAGGGGGGTAGGGATGTCAAAATCCATTCTAGATACGCGGGGAGTAAGTGGAGGGTTAGTAATTGTGTGATAAAATGTTCGGTGTTGTGGGATGCTTGGTACTATTGGAGAGATGGATGGATGAGTTGGCTTTGCCCGTGACATAGGTGGAGATTGCAGTAGAGGGTGGGGGAGGAGGAGAGGTAAGGTAACCAGAATATAGGTGGTATTAATATCAACAGGGAAAACAGATAAATTAAGTGACAACAGATGAGGTGATAACAATATGACCGTACACCAGTTTGGATGGGTGGGTGTAGTTCTTGTATTGAGAGTAATCGGGGGGTGTGAGAGCTCAGTCAGCATAGTCATATAGTTGATGGAGGCTATTGTAGTAGCTGAAAGTTTCTCCAATGGCTTTGGCTGCTTCTCGGGGGAGTGTTTTGTGAATGAAAGCCTCCCATCTTTTATAAAAACGTTGTTGTGTGGTGGAAAGGGAGAAGTCATGGTTGGTTCTTTCTTTATAGCGTAGTAGATGGAGATTGCGTTTGACTTGAGAGATTGTGGGGTCAGAGGTGGATAACCTGTTTTTCAGTATTGCTCTGCGAGCTGCTAGGAGAGGGATCAGGGTCCAGTCTTTATGAGATGGGGCATCTTTTGTCTGCGACCACTGTAGGAGTTGTGGGTCCCAATAAACAAATATGAGTAAGAGAGGGTCCTTGGGGAGTTGCAGTAGGGTGATGTTGAAGATGAAAGCCAGGACTTGATCCCAGAAGGTAGATATGTTAGAGCATGACCAAAATCGGTGGGACAAAGAAGGCTTGGGTAGTTTGCATTGGGGGCACGTGGCCTCCTGAGAGCCATTCTTTGCTTTTAAGAAGGGTATGTGGGCTCGGTGCATAATTTTCATTTGGGATTCTCGCCAAACTTTGTTTGGTATACGCTTATAGATGTCGGTGAAGCCCTTTAAAAACATTTTCTGAGATTTCTGGATCCGGGAAGGCTTTGTCCCAATTGGAGCCCGGTTTGAAATTCCGTGAGATAGGTGAGTTTTGGAGTAAGGATTTGTAAACGTCCAAGATCGAGTGCACGTTTTTCTTTAGCAGTTGGTCTATGAACAATAGTTGAAAGCGTTTGGAACCATCAGCGCAGGAGGAGCGGATGAAGCTAAGACATTGGTTGTAGTGGAAGATGTGTGTTGTGGGAAGGGTGAAGGATTTGGCCAGGTCCTGGAATGTATGCGAGGCACCCGTTTCCATGTGACTGAGAGACGCAAAGGTGGTTAGTCCTTTCTTTGCCCAGGCTTAGATGGGGTGGGGCTCCATCCCTGGAGGGAACATAGGGTTGCCCCTGATGGGGACTTGTTTGGCGATGTAAAGTGGGAGTTTAAGAAGTTTTCTGATCTCCCTCCATGCAATGGCGGTGTCCTTCAGAAGTAGGTTGTGTTGTAAGTCGGAGCGGGTGCTTTTCCATTTGTAATGGAGGAGAGCTGTGAGTGAAAAAGAATGAGCCATTGTAGATTCCAACAGGAAGTTGGAGCATCTGGACGAACCTGTCAGCCAGTCAACACCTATGCGAAGTAAGGATGTCAAGTTGTACAGCCTAACATTTGGGAGATTTGATGCCCCTCACTCCTAGGGAGATGCAGCTTGTTTAGAGCCATGCGTGGTCTACGTTTGTGCCAAATGAATTTTGTCACTGCTCTATTCAGAGCTTGTATGTAGAGTTGAGCGAACCCGGACTGTAAAGTTCGGATCCGTACCGGACTTTGGGGTGTCCGTGCCCCGAACCCGGACATTTGAAAAAAGTCCAGGTTCGGGTTCGGTATTCGGGTATTTTCCCCGCCTTTTCTATAGCTGCAGGGCAGTCAATCAACAAGCGTTTTTCTCGTTTGCCCTTAAAAGCCATCACAGCCATGCCTACTAATGGCATGGCTGTGATTGGCCAGTGCATCATGTGACCCAGACTATTTTTGGCGCCTGTTGAATAGCTGCAGGGCAGCCAATCAACAAGCGTTTCACTCGTTTGCCCTTAGAAGCCATCACAGCCATGCCTACTAATGGCATGGCTGTGATAGACTAGTGCATCATGTGACCCAGCCCCTATATGAGCTGGAGTCACGTATGCCGCGTGTCACATCGCCTCAGGCTAGTGAAGGGAGAGCATGCTGCCGGTGCTGTGAGGGATAGATTAACAATCTAGTATGATCTCATCCTGCATTACAGACAGATTCCTGGCGGTGTTGTGAAGGGAAAGCTTAGCGTTCTAAAACCATCTGATATTGGACTAGGTAGAGTTTACTAGTGCTGTGAGGGATAGATTAACGATCTAATAACATCTCATCCTCCATTACAGACAGGTTCCTGGCGGTGCTGTGAGGGGAAAGCTTAGTGTTTTAAAACGATCTGATACTGGACTAGGTACGGTTTACTAGTGCTGTGAGAGATAGATAACCAATCTAATATCATCTCATCCTGCATTACAGACAGGTTCCTGGCGGTGCTGTGAGGGGAAAGCTTAGCATTCTAAAACCATCTGATACTGGACTAGGTGCAGTTTACTGGTGCTGTGAGGGACAGATTATTGTTCTAAAATCATCTCCTAGTGCTATAGGGAGAGGTTCCTGCTGGTGCTGTGAGGGAAAGATTATTGTTCTAAAATCATCTCCTAGTGCTAAAGGGAGAGGTTCCTGCTGGTGCTGTGAGGGACAGATTATTATTTTAAAATCATCACATATTGCTAGAGGGAGAGGTTCCTGCTGCTCCTGTGAGGGACAGATTATTGTTCTAAAATCATCACATACTGCTAGAGGTAAAGGTTCCTGCTGGTGCTGTGAGGGACAGATTATTGTTCTAAAATCATCTCCTACTGCTATAGGGAGAGGTTCCTGCTGCTCCTGTGAGTGACAGATTATTGTTCTAAAATCATCACATACTGCTAGAGGGAGAGGTTCCTGCTGGTGCTGTGAGGGACAGATTATTGTTGTAAAATCTTCTCCTACTGCTATAGGGAGAGGTTCCCGCTGGTGCTGTGAGGGACAGATTATTGTTCTAAAATCATCTCCTACTGCTATAGGGAGAGGTTCCTGCTGCTCCTGTGAGGGGCAGATTATTGTTCTAAAATCATCACATATTGCTAGAGGGAGAGGTTTCTGATGCTCCTGTGAGGGACAGATTATTGTTCTAAAATCATCTCCTACTGCTAGAGGGAGAGGTTCCTGCTGGTGCTGTGAGGGACAGATTATTGTTCTAAAATCATCTCCTAGTGTTATAGGGAGATGTTCCTGCTGGTGCTGTGAGGGAAAGATTATTGTTCCAAAATCATCTCCTAGTGTTATAGGGAGAGGTTACTGTTGGTGCTGTGAGGGACAGATTATTGTTCTAAAATCATCACATACTGCTAGAGGGAGGGGTTCCTGCTGGTGCTGTGAGGGACAGATTATTGTTCTAAAATCATCTCCTACTGCTATAGGGAGAGGTTCCTGCTCATGCTGTGAGGCACACATTATTGTTCTAAATTCATCTCAAACTGCTATAGGGAGAGGTTCCTGCTGGTGCTGTGAGGGACAGATTATTGTTCTAAAATCATCTCCTAGTGCTATAGGGAGAGGTTCCTGCAGGTGCTGTGAGGGACAAATTATTGTTCTAAAAACTTGTTATTAGACAGGGAGTGTCATCGTCGTCCTTGGAGAAGGATATCGTCATCCTCTACTGAAATCTTGTTATTAGACAGGGAGTGTCGTGGTCGTCCTTGGAGAGGGATATCGTGATCCTCTACTAAAATCTTGTTATTAGAGAGGGAGTGTCGTGG
>BLSH010498043.1:1137435-1156002 GCA_018402905.1 Glandirana rugosa
GTCCTCAGAGCAACAGCACAGACAGCAGTAGTAAAATAATCTATCTCAGGATGCAGGATCAGGTCTTAAAATGGCTCAAATCTGTCCCTCACGCAGTCAGCTACCTTTCCCTACACTAACCCAAGGAGCATGTGACTGCAGCACTGTGACTCCAGCTTATAAAGAGGCTGGGTCACATGATGCACCGGCCAATCACAGCCATGCCATTAGTAGGCATGGCTGTGATGGCTTCTAAGGGCAAACCAGTGAAACACTTGTTGATTGGCTGCCCTGCAGCTTCTCAACACGTGGAGTAAAATAGCAGAACCCCGGACCGAACCCGAACGATTTTTGAAATGTCCGGGTCCGGGTCCGTGCCACGGACACCCGAAAGTTCGGTACGGACCCGAACGTTACAGTCCGGGTTCGCTCAACACTAATCAGTACCTAATCTTTTTAGATGGTGTAGGCTTTTTAATCTTTTGATGGGAGACCTAAGGCCTTTCCCATTCCAGGAAGTAATTTTCATGTGGGGTAGTCTGGAGCTGTGTTATGTGCAGCTGTTATGTGTGACTGAGGCGATTTTGAATAGGTGGCAGTTGTTGGGGAAAGTCTCCCTAGAAGCCTTTTGTTGTTTAGAGTAGCTTCTGCTGAGGAGAATGGGCTGGATTGAGGGTTAGCTGGTGTACGGTGAAAGGGGAGTAAGTAAAAAACAGAAGGAGAAATCAAACAGTTAAACCAAACTTAAGGGGGCTTCGCTTTTTCCACATGGGCTCCTTCTTGGGTGCCAACTCCCAAGAGCTAAGCCCTATGCGGGAACTCCTGTTGTGCCCGGTTAAGTGGCATACTGGAAAACAGTTGTTTAGCCCAGAGCGAGCAGAGTCACATTGTTGGAGGATAAATATTAAACAGCCATGTGGAAATATGCGTAACAATACCCGACTATCACAAAGATATAGACTTTGGAACTATAAAAGAAAGAAAAACATTGCATAATGAAGCTCGAAGAGCAAACGGCTGCCTGTGGGGAAGTTGATAATGGTGAATCGTAGTCATGGCCATGCAGAGAAGGACCAGTGAAGGATACATGAAGAGTGAGTTAAATTCAGGTCAGCGCAGAGGGTGATCCGTGGTTCCGGGTGCAGCATGTTTGAAGCGTTTGGGGGGATCCTTCCGTGAACTCCGACCTGGCCACCATGAATGCATAGCTTTCCGGGTGAGATGAGCGTAGGAAGACCTCCGCCTCCGCCAGGTCCTGGAACGTAAGTTTTTCACCATTTGGGGCCTTGAGACGTAAGATGGCTGGGAGAGCGTAAAACTTGATTTTTTGTTTAAACAGCTCCGTGCAGATGTGTTGGAAGGCCTTCCTTTTCCTGGCCACTTCGCAAGGCCCCGGTAGTCTTAAGGCCTCAGGTATCTTGATGGAGCAAAAAATTATAATGGCTGAGGGCTGGAGAGATTCAGGGACACCCACAAAGCGGAGGTTGCACCTCCTGGACATATTTTCAAGGTCTTCCAGTTTCTCAGATATGTATTTTAGCTGTTTATCCTGAGCTTGTTCTATGCTGTGTGCCTGATAGAGCTCCTCTTCTACATTGGAGATTCTGTGCTCGGCTTCAGTAAGCCTCGCAGCCTGTTCTTTCAGGTCCCTGTGTAATTGGGACATGCCCACCTGGACAGCCTTCTCTACTGTGGCTGTGATTGTGGGGGCAAGTAGAGCAGCCACCGCCTGTGCTAAAAGCTCCGTGCTGTGCTGATCCCGTAGGGGTGGCTGGGAGGGCTGTGTGACACTCACCTCCATGTCGGCAGCCGCCGCCATTTTGAGGAGCGGGACCGTGACAGCCGGGTCTGAGGATCACGGAACCTGCGGCTGTTTCGGACCGAGCTTTATCCAGGAAGCGATCCATAGGGAATCCGGCGGGTGTCTGCAGGCTGCTGGTGGGCTCCAGTGGGTTCCGAGCGGGTTTTGTATACAGCAGCTATACACAAAGTGAAACACATAGTGATAAATGAATAAATAACTTATAGCGCTTTGAAGCGCTATAAGTTATTTATTCATTTATCACTAGGTGTTTCACTTTGTGTATAGTTGCTGCATATCACGAAACAGATAATAATTTTTTTCCATAAGCGCAATAAGATTGTTTATAATGGGTTTTGTATGCAGGTTTCCGAGCCACTCTGCGGGAGTTGAGTGGAGGAGCAGTCACTCCATGTAGCGCCGGAACCGGAAGATAACAGTATTTTAAAGCGGATCTGTCATTAAAATGCACACCCCACATGAATCAATGTGACACTTTTTAGCATTAATCATTATTACTGCACATATTTACAATACAAAGTGTCCGTATTAATCTTAATAAATTTTATTAAAATCTTTCTTTGTCAATACAATACTTTAAGAAACTTTATTGTTCAAAAAAAAAAAAATCTTTCTTTGAATGTCTTGTGTAATAAGTGACATTTGTAGACATGTGTGGTTCGTTTCGTTCCAAATTAAAATTTGGATGAATTTTCATTTTTCAGAAATTGGGATGTATCTGAATTTTCGAATTACAGTAGTACCAAATTTAAACGAATCCGAAATAACGAAAAAAAAATCGAACGAAATTCTAATCATTTTCTAATCCTTTTCGAATACTAGTTTTCAAATTTGAATTCAAAATGTTTTCAAATTCAAATAGTTTTCAAATTCGAATTGGAAAAGTCCTTGAATTTGAATAGTTTTCCAATTCCCAAAGAGAACAAAATAGAATAGAAAACAAAGGAATAGAACAGAAAACAAAAACAATAGACTAGAAAAGAATATAACAGAAAACAAAAGAATAGAATACAACAGAGTAAAAAAGCTCTGTTCCACTCCACCACATTATATTCTTCCATTTTCTGTTATATTCCCCTCTATTGTATTCTATCTTTTTCCATTCTATTCCTCCACTTTCCACTCCACCCCATTTTCCTTGGAAATTGGAAAACAATTTGTGTTCGAAAACTTTTTGAATTCAAAAACTATTTGAAATTGATTTGAAAACGAATAAACAAAACAAATTCCGAAAACAAATTAAACAAATGAAACAAATCTAATTAAAATAATTTATGTAAATAACGAAACGAAACAAAACAAATGTTTTCTCTCTGCCCATGTATAGACATTTGTACTGCCCTGCAATCTAATATAAATGTTACATTCGTCCTGGTGTATTTTGTGTGATTTTTTTTTTTTTTAATCAAGAAACATTTTTATTGAACCACAAACAAGATACAGACATTAATCAGTAATTAAGTCAATATGAATGGACCATCCAGGCCTATCCCTATGAAGGATAGATATACAGCAGAACAGGAGTGCATTGCCAATTCAGTATATGGCCAAACAGTATTCTTGAAACATTTGGGAAAAAAATTAGGTTTTGTAACACAGAGGGGTTTATTTACTAAAGCTAGAGAGGGCAAAATTAGTTTCAATTCTGCAGAGAAAGCAATCAGCTTCCAACCTCAGCTTGTTTAACCACTTCAGCCCCGGAAGAATTTCCAGCTTTAGAAGTGCGACGTTGTACCCAAATGAAATTTGCGTCCTTTTTTTCCCACAAATAGAGCTTTCTTTTGGTGGTATTTGATCACCGCTGTGTCATTTCTGATCGCCGCTATAAACAAAAGAAGAGCGACAATTTTGCAAAAAAACCCAAATTTCTTACTTTTTGCTAAAATACAAATCCAAAAAAAAAATATAAAAAAAAATGTTTTCATCGGTTTTGGCCGATTTATATTCTTCCTCATATTTGTGATAAAAAAAATCTCAATCGGCTTTATTGATTGGTTTGCGCAAAAGTGGTCGCGTTTACGGATGATGAGAATTCATTTCTGGGGTTTTTATTTTTTTTTTATTTTTTACTAGTAATGGCGGCGATCTGCGATTTTTAGCGGTACTGCGATATTTTAGCGGACATGTTGGACTATTTTGACACTTTTTTGGAACCATTGGCATTTATACAGCGATCAGTGCTATGAAAATGCTGATCACTGTGTAAATGCCACTGGCAGTGAAGGGGTTAACCTGCAGGGGGCGCTCTAAGGGTTAACTATGTTCCCTGGGCGTGTTCTAACTGTGTGGGGACTACCCTAGCTGGGGAAGGGAAGTGGTCACAGCCTCCATGTACAGGAAGGCTGTGATCACAGCCCTTCCCCCTTCACAGAACGGAGGTCCGTGTTAACTTACACGGACCTCCGTTCTTTCACTCCGGGGGGGGGGGGCATCGCGGGTGGCCGGCGGAGATCGACTCCGCCGCACCCGCTCCCTGGCCCTCCCCGAACACAGTGAGCGCGCGGGCGCGCCTCCGGCGGCGCGCTCGTGCTCATTAGGCGCGATTTCGCAGCCGCCGTCATATGACGGCGATTTGCGCTAAGCAGCCACTCTGTTGCCGTCAAATGCCGATCAGCGGTCAGCAAGCAGTTAATAAAGCTTTAGCAATAAAACCTGGAAGCTGATTGGCTTCTCTGCAGAATTGTGACAAAATTTGCCCTCTCTAGCTTTAGTAAATAAACCCCAGAGTTACAAAAAACAAAACGAAAAAAAAAAGGATAAAAACATCAAAGAAAATGCAACCATCAAAGTCCATGGCAAGTAAGTTCGCTATCAAATAAAATGAAAACGCTAAGGACCATTTTGCGAAAAGGTAACACATTAGTGATATGAGGCAGCTGCTCTATTACCCTGAACATGACAGGGTACTGACTCAAAGATATGACCCTGGAAAGTTTAGCCTTTTACATTTGCAGGAGCCTGTGCAAAACCAAATGGGGAGAAGAGAGCCTGGGAGTGTCCAGCCAGGCTTGCCAAATAGAAAAGAATTCACAGTGAGCATTTATATGATGGAATGTCAAATTTTCCCATATTAGAATGGAGTTACCTTTGTCAACCCAATGTTTCTTAGTTGGGATGTGAGGTGACATCCAAAAACAGGCAATATTTGCTGCAAAATATGAAAGTCTAAAGCTGGATACACATTTTTACAATTTTGTTGTTCAATTTCCTTTAGATTTATCTTCAACTATGTAGTGCCAGGGCTTGCCTGATTGCATACAAATTGAAAGTGTTTAGGTTTGACCCCATAGTATATGGTTTTGGTAAATCTAAAGGAAAATTGTAGAAGAAAATGGTGTAAAAGTGGTACAGTGTGTACCAGCTTTAGGACTGCAAGATTGATTGGTAGGGTAAAAATGTCCTTATTTATTTACTTATTTATTTTTTGCACTGGAACCTGCTGGAACCTGCTCCCATGGTAGTGCCCAGCTCCCCATCCCTATTTTGATAATCCCTTGCAAATTTAGTTGGGCCATTCTAGTTGGTTTACTTTGCAAACTGAATTTTTACTTATCTTAGTGAATGAAGTGAAGTTAAAGCGGTTGTCTGCCCATTTTGTTTACTTTTACCTACAGGTAAGCCTATAATAAGTCTTACCTGTAGGTAAAATGAATATCTTCTAAACCTGCATGGTTTAGGAGATATTCCCTCTCTAATCCACTGCGGCGTTATGGTGCATGCGCCGTGTATGTTCCGGCAAAGGTCCAGCAATAGTTCCAGACCTTGCCGGAAAGACGGGTCCCATGCGCATGCGCAGGAGTGACGTCTCGTGGCTCAGGCCAGTCACAGCACCGGAGCCGTGTACCCGGAAGCAAGATCCGAGGGAAGATGTCCGATCCCACAGAGGGGACCGAGCAACCCGGTCGGATCTTGATTTCAAGGTGAGTATTTCATAATGAGCTACTATGCGGTGTATACTAGCTCATTATGCTATTGTCTTGCAGGTTTTTATTTATTTATTTAATAAAAATTCACTTTTGCAATGAATACTCAATCATGTGGAAGGAAAATAAAAAACAGAATTTTTGCTTGCACATGATTGGATGATTGAAGAAAGCAGAGCTTTACCTCATTCACTAAGCTAAGTGAACATTCACTTTACAGAGAGAACATGCCCCACTCCTTTAGTAAATCAACACCTACATCAGAGTGGGCTTTCAAATATTTATTCTTCTGTTCATAAATCATTATGTTCTTATACAGTAGACACAATGACCTGACTTCCTTAAGGTGTAGAATCTTTAGGGCCCTTTAACATCTTTGCAGTGTTTCGTTAAGGCAGTCTATTCATTTGAATGGGCATCCAAATGCACCAAAATGCCCCGAAACAGGTGCATTCACTATTTTTTAACAATACAATCCACAATACAATGGGGTGCCATTCAAAATAATGGCAATGCATATAACATGCGCAAAGCCACTGTGTGAATCTGACCTCAATTAATAGATCACATTCACCTGAGTCTAAAGGCCCGTACACACGAGGCAAATTTTGAAAATTCTTACCGTTAGTATGCTCCTTTCAACATCCGATTTACATTTTTAGTCAGACAAAAGCTGGATGTGCAGACTAGTAAATTTTTGGCGTACGACGGCGCCATGTCCGATTTCCGGATGCTGTGTACAGAAATCGAAACACAAAAGTCTAAAGTACAAACACGCATGTTCGGTATCAAGGAACGACCCGGAAGTGTTAGGTGGTGTAAACTGGCGATCATAATTCACAATTAACATTTGTGAAGCGGCAATTGAAATTACGAAATGCAGCGCACATTATCATCTTTTTGATGTCTTTTTAACCACTTCCCGACCGCGTGGCGACTATAAGCGGCGACAGTGTGGCTCTGTCCCGCAAATCGCCGCTTATAGTCATCACTCGAGGGCACAACGCTAGGGGGCTCGTGCCCGCCGCACGCTCCCTGAGGGTACACATTTCCTCATCCACCATGCCCAATAGGCAAACAATAGGGTCCAAAGGAATCTTAATCATAGAGTATATACCGAAGAGATAATGTCAGTTACATCTTTCCAATACTGAAATATTTTGGGGCAATGCCACACCATATGAAATAGATCTCAGTGTTCAACAGTGTTTACATGCGTTTAACAGCATTCAGGGTTTTTTGTGGTCAAGATTCCCTCTATGGAATGGGATTTTAGGGTGTTCAGAAAACATCCTCTTAACTTCCCTGCTTTTAAACTGCTAAAAATGTCCATGTGTATATGGACACATAGGATAACAGAAAAAAAGGGCAAAAACAATAACAAAAAAAACCGCCTAAACTCACAAAAGCAGGAGTTTAACAGCAGCAATGTGCATGAGGCCTTATGGAGCTGATTTACTAGAGGTGTTTAATAAATTGAGTGTAGATTTTCTTCAATTATGTAATCACGTGAAAGGCAAACTCCTGTTTATTTATTTCATTTGCACATGATTGCGTATTCAAAGGGAACACAATTTATTTAGCGGAGATTCCAAGCCTATTTAGTGAATCAGCAGTGTGATCGTGTATTCCCAGCTGTATGTACACAACTTAGTCCCCTGCTATCTGTGACACATAAAGTTACCTTGTGCCGTTTGTGATCCCTATATAAGAGAAGATTGAAGAAATGCTTTCCTCTCTCTGCAACAGACTGATGATATCATTCTCCCAAGATGATCCTCTTAAGCCTAGCCTAGTTACTTGACTAACGTTTTAGAATGGCTTATTAAAGTGGTTGTCAACTCATGACAACAACTTTAAACTTCAGGTAAACCTATAATAAGGCTTACCTGTAGGTGACCTGCATATCTCCTGTACGGTTTAGGAGATATGCAGTGTAGATGCATGTGCCAACATCATCGGCACATGTGCAGTGAAGAAACAGGCTGACTGGGCCGTTTATTCACTAAGTGTGCCGTAAATGACGGTGCCCATGCGCATGCATGGGAGTGATGCCAGCGCGGCTCTGGGCAATCACAGCGCTGGAGTCTGCACTGTAATTGGCTGGAGCCCGCGATCCCGGAAGAAGACACACTCAACATGACGCCGGTCACATCGGTGCTCGGGACCGCTGCAACAGCGTCGATCTAAGGTAAGTATTTCATAATGAGCTAGTATGCAAAAGAGTGTGTTTTTTTTGTTTTTTTACCTTGACAACCACTTTACTGATAAAAGGCGTAAAAGTATTTTCTGAAATTGTACCATTGTTGCATCTTGTCAGGCTCACTTTAAAGAGCTCTCGTTTTGGAAAGAATGGTGAAGGATTAGAACCTCTGTGAGGTTTTTTAATTGTTGTTTATGACCCCATTGGACAGACGTACCCTCATTCCCTGTCAAGTAAAAGGAAAAAAGAGAGGAGAATCATCCTAATGGGCTAAATTAAAATTGCAATTGCCTCAATTTATAACTAGTTTTTATAGTAAGCTGTACATGGAAGGAATTTTGGTGAGATGTCAGCAAGGGTAATCCACACCACGCAGGGTGATTAGGGTGTGCCCAGGCACACTCGGCACACCCCCTGCCAATGCCTATGACATACATTATGAGCAGGTATGACTGAAGGCGCAGGGACACACCATATACCCAGCACAGCACATAAGCCCAATAGAGCACAACATCAGCTGAAGGTGTCCATTGTGTCCCTGTACTAATTCCAGCAAGCTAAACAAAAATTGGCAACCTCCCCAATTTCCAACTAGCCTTTAAAGTAAACTGCACATGAAAAGGCTATGCACAGAACACAGCAAAATTTTGTATAATTAAAGTGGTTGTCAAGTCATGACAACCACTTTAAACTACAGGTAAGCCTACAATAAGGCTTACCTGTAGGTCCCGGAAATATCTCCTAAACCTGTATGGTTTAGGAGATATCCCCTGTATCTGCCGACATCATCGGCACATGCGCACTGAAGAATCAGCGCCCGGGGTAGCCCAGGGTGCCGTTTCTTCTGTATTCATGCCATAAATGACAGCTCCCTTGCGCATGTGTGGGAGTGACGTCAGCGCGGCTCCGCCAATCACAGCACTGGATCCTGCACTGTGATTGGACGGAGCCGTGGACCCAGAAGAATGATGTCGCCAGTCACAGAGGTGTGCCAAGACCACTGCAACAGCTTCGTTCTGAGGTAAAGGTTTCATAATGAACTAGTATGCGCTGCATACTAGCTCATTATGCCTTTTGCTTTGCAGGTTTTTTTTTTTTTTTGGGGAGGTGGGGACGGCTTTACAACCACTTTAAAAGCTCTGTTTCTAAAACAGGCAACAATTTTTCTTTTTCTTGCTCTTAACAATCCATGTGGATTTAAATAAAGGCAATTGCTATTTTTTTTAGCTTTCTGGAATTGTCACAGGTACACATTAGGTGCCTTCAGCTGCCATTGTACTATGTTCAGCTTCTTGAGTGCCCCTGCAACTTTAAGGCCTCATGCACACAGGACGTTTTTGGATGTTTTTACAGCTGCTGTTTTTAGCTTCAGACGTTTTCTTCTACAGTCAATAAACTCTCCATCATGTTATCCTATGTGTTCATGCACACATAGATTGTTATCAACTGTTTTTGTCTGGAGCGTTTTTGAGCTGTAAAAAAAACCACAAGACTAGTGGGTTCTGAGAGACGTTTTTCAGCTGTAAAAACACTCAAAAACGCGTCTCACCAATGTTTTTGGACATTTTTTATCCATTGAAAAAAAAAAAAAAGCTCAAAAACACTACTGCTTGTCAGGCGCATGCACAGCTGCTCTCGGAGCAGACGCATGTTCTGAGAGCTCCGCACCACTCTGGCCAGAAACCCCCGCTGCAGCCACAAAATGACCGGGCTCGGACTAGACTCGCTCCCCATCTGCTCCGGAGGATCCCTGGAATCCCCTCAGATGGTGGGGAACATTACAAGACGCGATTTATCCTGACAATTGGACGCCAGTGGGCCTGACTCCCAAGATGGTGCCTGCCAGCACTACAGAGGGGACAGAGGTGGAGGAGGAGGGCTCTTGTGGACCAAGACAGCCTTGCCTTCTGCACAGATCTTCCTCACAGCCCAAATGTGAGTAGGCAGCCCCATATGCAGCCGCCCCCAGCTCCCTCCGAATCCCTCCTAGCCATGCCTTTAGGTGGCCTCTTCCACACACCAAGGGGAGATGATCACAGCGCGCCTGACCACCTCGAGGGACACAACAGCTCTCCCCCCACTATCCCCACGGACATACACTCAATGATGGAGATACTCTCCCAGATGCTGACCAGGGGTCTTGTCCAGCTGGGGGCTAGAATAGAGGCAATTGAAGTTAAAACAGAGCAAGCTGTAACTCAGCCCAACCAAAACACTGCCCGCATACATGAATTGCATGAACAATTAGACATAGCTCTCTCCAAGCTGGATAACTTAGAGAACAGGTCTCACAGGTAGAATTTCAGGTTCAGGGGCTCCCTAAATCCTTCAAGGATCCTGAACCGTCGGCCCGTTCCCTTTTAAAGAACCTGATCCACAATATTCCGGAGCACCACCTGGAATTAGACCACAGGGCACTGCAGGCCCCACACCAAGATGGCCTACCGAGAGATATTGTGGTTAAACCACATTATTACAAGGTTAAGGATGAAGAACCAAAGAACGCCTTGCTATCCAAGGACACCCGATTCAAATTTTTGTGGACTTATCACCCTACACTATTCAAAGGAGGAGATCATTGAAACCACTACAAATTCTGGCACAAAAATCCATTGTCTTCCTACTCAAGTAAAGCATATGGCTTCTATTCCTTTGCGGAGGGAAAATGGCTCCTTCTTCATCTGGGCCTCATCTCACAGTCACATCTGCCTTCACGGCCTCTAAGGCCCCCAACTCATCCAAGAGGCCACCACCACCAAGCCCCATTGCCCCCCTATGGCAGAAGCAACAGGCGAAGAGGTCAAAGGAAGCCCACCAGCCCTTCAAGTGCCTTTTTTCTCCTCTTCACAGGTTACCACGTGCCAATTCCAACACAATCTCCGTTGGCTGACCCCCCTCACTGAGAGCCCGAATTCCTAGGGCTCATCCCAATTTTCCTTCGCTTTCAGTCCTTAGGGACCTGGACAGGCCCTGGAAGAGGAACTCAACCATTCCAAGTTGATGGATTTCACTCACTTTATTCCTCCCAAATGTTCTTCTCCCTCTGTTTTGCCTTTTTGTTTTTTTTCTCTCTCCATATCCTCCATTTACTAGTGGGACCCTAATGTTACAATATCTATGTTACAATCTCTAAGACCACTCTAGCCGCTGGTACCCCCCAGTCTTGTACTCTCCCACCATATATATGTTGGTTTAGCTACTCTGGTGTGAATCAGTGGGATCCCTAACAGATCACCACAAC
The DNA here is from genome assembly GCA_018402905.1 of Glandirana rugosa. Taxonomy (NCBI): domain Eukaryota; kingdom Metazoa; phylum Chordata; class Amphibia; order Anura; family Ranidae; genus Glandirana; species Glandirana rugosa. The sequence goes on from BLSH010498043.1 coordinate 1,148,604, forward strand.
ACAAGCACCTGGTCTAATGTCTTACTGTTTCAGTGGCTGACCATCCTTGGCCTGACTATAGTTGGGCTGGGGGGGGGGGTTGAGCACGTCTTTGCACCTTCTTCCTTTATGGAGGAGGCATCATCTATATATCTACATAGTGTAGACATAGTGTTAACATAGTGTTTACATAGTATAAACATAGTGTATTTATAGTCTGTGTCTTAACTGCTGTAAATGTCAGCCGTTTTTAGGCGGGGCGGCCGGAAGGGACGCATTGCGCCTTCACATATCTTCACGTGCTGTTCCACCCTGGGATGTTGTTGCACCCCCTATTAACGGGGATGCTGTTTGGGTTGATTTTTGTGACAGGAGAGGATGGGTCCACTCCTGCCACAACGGGCAAAGGTTAATTTATTCCTTTCTAGGGTTGTCAATGTTTGATACAGTTCTCAGGTTATTTAACTGGTTATGTCCTTTCTTTCCAGGAACAGCAGCCTCTTTCTTCTCTTCTCTTCTTTCCTCTCTCTCCTGCGGCTCATCCGGGTCACCGCTCTCGGAACTCTCTCCCTCGTCAGAACAGACCTGGTCGAGTCCCGCAAAGCAGGACTCGCAAAGTACAACTCTTAGGGTAAGATTCCCCTTTTGTTTACAGCGTAATCCCCTTTGTCTGATCCATGCAAGCTGACAATTCCACTTACACCCCCTTCTGCATAAGCTCACACAATGTTCAGGGTATCAACTCCCCAATAAAGAGACAGAAATTATTCAACCAATACCAATCTAATAAAGCAGATATCGTCTTCCTTCAGGAAACCCATTTCCCAGCCACTTACAATCCCTCATTTTTGCATAGCCATTACCCCCAGTTCTATCTCTCCAATGCCCCCAATAAAACTAAAGGCGTAGCCATATGTTTCTTTAACCACTTCAATACCAGGCACTTAGAACAGTTCCCGCCCACACCAATTTTCAGCTTTCAGTGCTGTTGCGATTTGAATGAGAATTGCGCGGTCGTGCGACGCTGTACCCAAACAAGCTTTTTCTCATTTTGTACCCACAAATAGAGCTTTCCTTTGGTGGTATTTGATCAACCCTGCAGTTTTTATTTTTTGCGCTATAAAAAAGACCGAAAATTTTGAAAAAAAACTAACATTTTTTTTTGTTTCTGTCACAAAACTTTGTATAAAGTACATTTTCTCCTTCACTGACGGGCACTCATGTGGCTACACTGATGGACACTGATGAGGCTAGACTGATGGGCACTGATGAGGCAGTACAGATTGGCACTGATGAGGTGGCACTGATAAGGTTGCACTGATGATGGGGCACATATGCAGCACTGATGGGCGGCACTGACAAGCAACACTGATGTGCACTGATACGTGGCACTGATATGCGGCACTGATGGACACTCATAGGCGGCACTGATAAGTGGCACTGGGCACTGATAGGTGGCACTTTTAGGTGGCACAGGTGGGCACTGATAGGTGGCACAGGTGGGCACTTTTAGGTAGCACATGTGGGCACTTTTAGGTGGCACAGGTGGGCACTGATAGGTGGCACAGGTGGGCACTGATAGGTGGTAGTGGTGGGCACTGGTGCAACAAGCACTGTTAGGGATGGCACTGGCGGGCATCATACATGGGCACAGTGCCATCCCTACATTGCACTATATTGCCCTTACCTGGTGGTCTATTGGGGGCTCCCTGGTGGTCCTGGGTGGCCTCTGCTTTCCTTCCCTGGTGGTCCTGGGCGGCCTCTTTGCGATGTCTGGGGGCTCCCTGGTGGTCCAGTGGGGTGATCCTGAGGGTGGCTGCGCTGATAAATGTTCAGCGCAGCCCCCCCCCTGTCAGGAGAGCAGCCGGTCGGCTCTCCGCTGCTCAGGTCTGCATACCTGAGCAGAGAAAAGGCTGATAAACGGCTCTTCCTATTTACACTGTGATCAGCCGTGATTGGTTACGGCTGATCACATGGTAAAAGGCTTCGGATGGAAGCCTTTTAACTTGATCAGTAATGTGGTGGGTCAGACTGACCCACGGCACCACCGATCGCCGGGCGTGCAATCGCGGATTATCCTGAGGACGTCAATAGACGTCCAGTTAGGATAACGAACCCCCCGCCCGGACGTCATTTGTCTATGCGCCGGGCAGGAAGTGGTTAAACACATCAAATTTTTCCAGATGGATGTCCTCAAGGACCCGGCAGGGAGATATATATTAGTTAAAGGTACAATAGACGGGGTGATATACACATTTATCTCCTATTATGTACCAAACAGCGGCCAAGTCGGATTTTTCTCATCCATGCTAAGAAAACTGCAATCTCATATTCAGGGAATACTCATAATGGGATCCTAATTTGACCTTTGACCAACTACTAGACAAATCAAAGGCATACCCCGCACAAAGAAACCAATCAAGCAGAGTACTATCATAGCCTCCTTCCTTCAGAACCTTGGTCTAGTAGATGTTTGGATGGAGTTAAATCCCCCTGCCAAGAACTACACTCATTACTCAGCCCCATCAAATCTACGCTAGGATAGACCACATATTCATGCAAGCTGCCCGAATTTCTCTCGCTATTAAAGCCAACATTAAAGACTGCCCCATCTCGGACCACTCAATGGTTATCTTAACCATTTAGAGACAGACTAGATCTTACTCCAAGTTTACCTGGCGCCTCAATGAGGCTCTCTTTAGCGACCCTATACAATGCTTGATCCTAGATAAAGCTCTCCAGGAATACTTCCAGCTAAACACGAATGCCTCAACCTCCCCAGAGACCCTCTGAGCAGCTCACAAAGCCGTGATCAGGGGGAAAATGAATCAAATTTCCTCCAGCCTGAAATTAGAACTCCGTTCTTCCATAGTCAAACTCACTTCTGATTTTCTCTCCATGAGCAAAGTCCATAAGCAACACCCCACTAAAGATACATTGGGAAAGAGCAAATCGGCCCGGCTAGCCCTAAACTTAGCATTAACCACCGAATCGGAGAAACACCTAAGACCTACACACCTAAGCACATTTCTATTCCCACAGGGACAGGATAGGAGCCAAATTAGCAGCCAAAATCTCCCCCAAACCCCACTCTACCACTTTTCCACGCTGGTACTCTAACCCAAAACCCAAAATGTATTATGGAATGCTTTCAGAAATTCTACGCAGACCTATATAAAGAAAAGGAAAACAGCAATAAAACTCTGATTGATAATTTTCTGGATGGCCTTCCACTCCCAAAACTCTCAGAGTCCCACACAGCAATCTTGGAGGAGCCAATTTCGGAGACGGAGATCATAGAAGTAATAAAACACATTAAACTGAACTCGGCCCCAGGGCCTGATGGCTTCTCAGCCTGCTACTATAAAAAAATCTTACACACTCTGGCCCCCCATATGGCAAAATTCTTCAACTCCTTGAAAGAGGGCTCTCCCCTGGATGACACCCTAAACCTGGTCTATATCTCAGCCCTACCCAAGCCTGGTAAGGACACTAGCATAGTTAGTAACTGTAGACCAATTTCATTGATCAATAACAATCTCAAAATCTTAACTAAAATATTGTCTAATAGACTCTCATCCTTTATCTCACAATATGTACATAAGGACCAGGCGGGCTTCATCCCGGGGAGACAGGGGCCAGACCAGATAAGGAGGGCCAAAGACATTATTTCCTTGTTAAACTCCCAATGGTGTGGCAGAATCCCCCAGGAGGGTTACCTTCTTTCGATCGATATCCAAAAGACATTTGACACTGTCATATGGCCATATATTTTTATCTTTCAAATATTTTATTTAAACCTCCAAAGGCACACCCAGGTCATAACATCAAAAGTATACATCCAGAATGACATCCAGCATCATCATATAAAACATGTTGAATCATGTGGTAAAAGGCATATTACAGCACCCACTATCAAAATACAGTTTAGCTGATATATATCCAAACAAATTCACTTCTCAAGATATCGATTCTCTAAGACCCGACCTGGATCTGCCCTTACCAATATCCGTTTTCATAAAAACCACCAGAAAGAAAAAAGGAAACAAGAAAAAGAAAGAGAGAGAAGACAGATGGGGGGGGGGGGGAGGGGGATGGAGGGGGCCAGGCGGGGCGATATGCAAGGGAGGGGGGGGGGAATCTCCTGGGATGGTGACAGAGAGCTATGCTATCGGTCTCTAGGTGGTCAAAAGTGAGTCCACTACATACCGAACGTATCTTCTCGTTTGCCAGATTGCTGTGGGTGAGTTACTCTGCCTAAACTCAGGGCTGTAATTTAACGATGACAGTTCCACAGTCTCCACATCTCAGAATATTTTTCATGTTTGTGTTGTGCTGAGAGCATCACATCCTCCATTTTGTTTATCTCTTCAACTTTATGGAGCCAGTTGCTGATAGTCGGAGGTGTCACACTTTTCCAGTGCAAAGGGATGCAAGGCTTAGCTGCATTTAATAAATGGTGTATAATTGATTTTTTATAGTGTTTTGGGGGGATAGACGTATTATGGAGTAAGAAAAAGGCTGGATCATCAGGTATCTCGCGGTCAGTAAACTTTTGGACAATGTTACGGACTTCTCTCCAGTATGATGATAACCTGGGGCATGGTCAAAAGATGTGGAGCATTGTAGCTCCCTCCCCCTGGCACCGCCAGCAGTGGCCCGCTACCTCCGGATACATTTTATGGATTATCGGTGGCGTGTGATACCACCTAGTCTGAATTTTGCCATTTGTTTCCTGCATTTTTGTGCATATGGATGATTTCAGCGCGAAACTAATCATATTTCGCTGTTGGACATTCGTGAACGTGTGGTTTAATTCCTTTTCCCACTTCTTCATCCAAGAGAAATGAGGTTGTTCTGAGGGGGTAACCAGGAGACTGTACATTTTCGAAAGCACTTGCGTCAGTGCTCCTTCATCTGTGCAGTATTGTTCAAAAGTGGTGAATTGCCTGGCAAACCGTTTTGGGTCTGGTAAGGAATGAAGAAAATCGTGGAGTTGCAACGCCCAATGAAAGGGACCAGACGGCTCTGTCAGTGAGGACTCGGAGGGCCATTTCTCTGCAATCAAAAAGTGGGATGCCTGAGCTCGATAGTTCTGCCTTAGAGCTTGAAATTGGTTATCTCTCAGTCCCGGGGTAAACTGTGGATTCCCAAGAATTGGCAGTAAAGGTGAGTCTGCAGTCGATAGGGAGGTCTGCGGGAGGATAGTGGCGCACACCTGGGCCGTGCGGCCTATTAAAGGGTGTCGTTTTAAGTCCAAAGGCAGCGCATCATAGCGCCAAGGAGTTCCTTTTAGCAGAACATCAGTTTGGGCTTGTTCTATTTGCACCCATAGTTTGATGGGAGAATGTCAGCACCAGTCTATAAGTCTTCCTAGGTGAACTGCCTGGTAGTACTTCAATATATCGGGGAGTGCTGTTCCCCTGTATTGTTTTGGCAAAGATAGTTGGCACCGGGTGACTCAAGGGCGTTTATGAGCCCAGGCCATATATTTTTAATGTCTTATCAAGAAGGGGTTTTGGCCCAAACTTCCTGGGGATCCTGCGATCTCTATACTCTAAACCCAGCGCTCAAGTCAGACTACATGGCTATTATTCTGAACCTTTCTGAATCGAAAAGGGCACGAGGCAGGGATGCCCGCTATCCCCCTGATATTTGCAATAGCCATTGAATCCTTGGCCATAGCCATCAGATATAACCCTGCCATTTAAGAGGTCTTATGCGGGCCCTAAGAACATAAATGCGCACTGTTTGTGGATGACCTGCTGCTTTTTGTCACTTCCCCTGTCATATCAACCCCAAGCCTTGCTCAAACAATTCGGGAAAGTATCTGGTCTCCTAGTGAACGTGTCCAAATCCCAAGCATTAAATATCACAACCCATCCAAACCAGATTACCAGCCTCCAGACCCACTTCCCCTTCAATTGGTGCTCCGCGTCTATCCCCTATTTGGGGATCAACCTGACCCACAAATTCGACTCCCTGTACCTGTCCAATTACCCGCCGATGTTCCAAAAATTTAACCCGTATTTAACAACATGGGCAAAATACGATCTCTCCTGGATAGGACGCATCAACGCGGTCAAAATTACTCTTCCCTCGCGCCTAGTATACCTCTTCAGGTCTCTTCCTATATCTATTGAGAAAACCTATTCTGTTTCACTTGAAATCACAAGGAGGGCTCGGGGTCCCCAATTTATGGTGGTACTTTCAAGCGGCACAGCTGACCCAAATCTCCATGGCATACTCACATCCCAGTAAGCCTGGTTGGATCTCAATGGAGAGACAAGCGGTCCCACTCCACACTATTGACTTTCTACTATGGCTCCCCCAAAAGCTTAGGCCCACAGTACTTGCCCTCACCCTATCCCAGACCCTAGCCTTGTGTGACCGTCTTCATAAAAACCCTTCCCTGATCTCCTGTGACACATTTATTCCACAACCCCATGTTCCTTCCAGGTCTTAACATCTTAGCCTTCAAATGGTGGCTTAACAAAGGCCTCTTCAGAATTGGACAGTTCTTTACCTCTACGGGCCCAATCTCAAACTTTTATTGTGTTAGCAACCTTGAAATGCCCCAATCGGAGAAGTTCCGTTATACACAAATCTCCCATTACTTACATTCAGTATGGCCCAACAAACCTAACCCTGCTAGGGTCACAGCATATGAATCATGGTGTGCTGAAATATCGGATCAGAGGGCTGGGATTTCCCTTATATACTCCTTACTAGCAGAAAATCAATCCAAGACCTCCTATGCCCTGGCATTAGAGAGAGACCTAGATACAACATGGAGTCCTGACTAGAGTTGAGCTAACCCGAACTGTAAAGTTCGGGTCCGTACCGAACTTTGGGGTGTCCATGACCCGGACCCGAACCCGGACATTGGAAAAAAAGTTTGGGTTCGGGTTCTGGGTTTGGGTATTTGATCACGCATGTTGAATAGCTGCAGGGCAGCCAATCAACAAGCGTTTCACTGGTTTGCCCTTAGAAGCCATCACAGCCATGCCTACTAATGGCATGGCTGTGATTGGCCAGTACTCCATGTGACCCAGCCTCTTTATAAGATGAAGTGACTTAGTGCTGCATGTCACATGCTCTCTGGGTAGCGTAGGGAGAGGATGCTGCCGGCGCTGTGAGGGACAGATTGCAGATATAATAACATCTCATCCTGCATTACAGAACTATCTGATTGTGGACTAGGTAGAGATTACTACTACTACTGCTTTTAGGGACAAATTGCAGATATAATAACATCTCATCCTGCATTACAGAACGATCTGACTGGACTAGGTAGAGTCTACTGCTTAGAGGGACAGATTATTGTTCTAAAATCATCTTCTAGTTCTTACCGACACTACCGAAGATTCCCGTTTGGTCACTTTGCGAACAACTAACCGACGGGACGTCGATAAGTTGT
>BLSH010498043.1:1156933-1193771 GCA_018402905.1 Glandirana rugosa
ATGTAAGTCTTAGGTGAATCTCCTCACAACCTTTGTTCACAAGGTGAACAGTCCTGATCTCAACTCGCTTGTGGACCTACAAACCCAAGCCACCCAAGCCGGTTTGAAGCCCTTTTTCAGACCCAAGCCATGGCTTGAACTGGGCTTGAAATGGGGCTTGGGGTAACTTCAGTTACCCCTTGGTTTGAAAAGCCGTGTTTTTACTGATATTTTTTCAGGACCTTTCACGATCTCCCGACGTTTTCCTTCATTTTACTAAAATCTCGTTATTAGACAGGGAATGTCGTTGTCGTCCTTGGACTGGGATATCCTCATCCGCTACTAAAATCTTGTTATTAGACAGGGAATGTCGTTGTCGTCCTTGGACTGGGGGTCAGGTTCCTGCTGTTGCTGTAAGGGACAGATTATTGTTCTAAAATCGTCGCCTACTCCTATGGGGTCAGGTTCCTGCTGTTGCTGTAAGGGACAGATTATTGTTCTAAAATCATCGCCTACTCCTATAGGGTCAGGTTCCTGCTGTTGCTGTAAGGGACAGATTATTGCTCTAAAATCATTTTACTTCCTTTTGCAGCCCTCTAGCACTTTCCAGGACTTTTTTATAGTCATTTTTGTGCCGAAAAGTTTGGTTCCCCATTGACTTCAATGGGGTTCGGGGTAAAGTTCGGGTCAAGTTCGGTACCGAACCCAGACTTTTTCCCGAAGTTTGGCCGAACCCACCGAACCCAAACATCCAGGTGTTCGCTCAACTCTAGTCCTGACAAGTGGAACACTTGTTTCCAACACTCCTCTAAGTGGATTCTGAATGTATCTCTTATTGAAGCTAATACCAAAGTGTTCATGCGGTGGTGCAGAGTTCCTCATATACTAGCCAAATTTTACCCAGATGCCTCCCCATTGTGCTTTAGAGGCTGCAATCATACTGGCACAATGTTTCATGTCTGGTGGTCCTGCCCACGAATACGCAGTCTCTGGAACAAAATCTTTGCAATCATCTGCAAAATTACTGGTGCACAAGTCCCCTAAACTCCGGAGATAACCCTTTTTAATCACAGGGCAGTAAAATTGAACAAAAACACTCAAAAATGAGTCTTATTCGTACATCTAGCAGCCAAAATCACAATAGCTAGGTTATGGAAAAGACCTTCAGTCCCACTATCTGCAGTTAAGTGCAAAATCTCCTGGATCATGACCCAGAAGAAGATTGTCAGAATCTTTTTAGACAGAGTGCGGTCCTTTAAACTAATCTGGGAGCCTTGGGTCACGTTTTCTCACATCCCTTTAAACCCAGGAGCTCCGCACTCCTAACCCCCTTGACCCTGGATGACCCAATGGAACTGCTCTCTTGACTTCCTTCCAACTCCTATACCCTTGCTCTTTCTTTCTATCTCTCTCTTTCTACCTCTTAATGCTCACCTTGACAGGTACTAGGACACAAGAAAGTTTGTTTTGTTGCACACAATAGATACGCTTTGAGGCATTTTAGGTTTCTGTCTCCTTAAGTTACATAGCCACCTACCGGTGGATCCTATCCCTCATGTTCCCTCTTATCTCCTCACCCACAAGCGGGATTCGAGATGACCTCAGGTGGATGGTTTGACCCTATCAGGCCCACCTTCACCTCTGCTTTTGCTGCCCTCCCCTCTTTTATTTTAGAAGGGAAAGGGTGGGGGAATTAGATCACACAACAAGCCACTTTGGTGGTGGCTGGGGCTCCCCGCTCTGCAGCATGATCCCGTTAGGGGTGGTACAGGACCCTCGGGCCACTTTCTCCCTAAATTGATATGGCTTTGGCCTTGCTCTAGGTAAGCCTAGACCAGTAGCCTCAAATGCTGTGATTTTTTTTCTATTTAACTGTGCACTTGCTACTAGAGTGGGCAGTTTGACCTACCATGTCATTTTTCATTTGTACTTCTCATGTTCTTGAAATGTCTTTGAAATGTTATTTCACATGTAGTTCTTGAGAAAAAAAAAACTCTCAAAAACGCTACTGCTTAAAAATGCACAAAAACGCTAGTGCAATAATGCTGAAAAAATCTGAAAAACTCACTACAAAGCTACTGACATTTTTAGAATGTTTCTTTAATGTCCTGTGTGAACGAGGCCTAAGGAGGAATGGGCTGCCTGCAGGCATACCTGCAGTTAATTTATCCATTGTTATATATAATCCAGCATAGGGGCTCTCATAAACTAAAGATAGGCCTGCACTATACAGAGGAGTCTTGGCAGGACAGTGCAACTACAACATATATTTGAAAATTTTATGCAAGAAAAACCTCTGTTTTTGAAGCAAATTGTTAGACAGTCTAATTTGTTTTTTTGTTGGCTAGCTAGTATACTGTACAGTATGTGCTGAGAAAAAATAATTTTGTCTAATCTCTCCAATGGGGACACAGACCACAATAAAAACATTTTAGTGGAGTGGAATAGGGTTAAAACTTCTGTCAATTTTTTGTTATTGTCTTTATCCATTTTGGGGAGATTGCCCCTGTTGTGTCACCAGAAAGTGAGGAAAAACTCTCCCTCAATGGAACAAAAAGTAATAAAACCACGTTTACTGTGGTTCAAACAGGAGTCCCACCTTTCCATGAAAATAATCTGCAGTGGAACCTGCAATAGCAACAAATGTCCTGCCTCTGTTCCACCTCCTCTGAATTTTACTCTGCTTTACCTCCCTGGCAAAATAATTAGAAGTGGCTCCTATAACATCACTGTTACCAGCAGTGGCCCATCCATAGGGGGCGCAGGGGTGCCTCTCCCCTAATCCACGCACCCAGCCTCTAATCTACATGCAGGGCACCGGATGCATGGATTCCAATAGGGTTATTTTTCTTTAGAAGCACACAGTTAGAGGCTCTAACTGGCTTCAAAAAAGGGTGGGCTCGAGCCCACCCAGTTGTGTGACAATAGTGGATTAATATTCGCTATTGTCTTCCTGATTCTCCTCCCGGCCAATCTCGGCTCAGGAAGCAGGTCCTGAGACTCGAATGCCCGAGAAGAGAAGTGATCCTATTGACCGCTGAGGAGGAGGAGGGAGGAGATGCAGGAAAAGCTGCGTTGCCATGAAGCTCAGGAAGGAGGAGACACAGGGTGAAGCCGCCGCCCGGAGGAAGCCCAAGATGGGGTAAGTGCTGTTGACCGACCGATCGACCGCCTGGGGGGGAGAGGTGGCGGTGGACGGATTTCTACCCCCCCAAAAAAAATATACCACCAGCAGCCACTGGCTGTTACATAACCCTAATTCTATCCATCCCAAGATATTTTACTATTTCATTTTATTTAAGATACAGTGGAACCTCGGATTACGATCATAATCAGTTGCAGGAGAATGCTTGTAATCCAAATCACTCATATATCAAAGCAAGTTTCCCCATAAGAAACAATGGAAACTCAGAGATTTGTTCCACAGTGACTGCTTGCCTATGCATGGTACTGTATGTGGCCAGAGGTCCAGGGGTGCTGCTGCATGCCATACCATATGTGGCCAGAGGTGCGAGGGCACTGGTGAGGCTCGGAGAAGCTCAGAATCATTCGGAAATGCTCAGGAACTGTTAACACTTTCGGTATTTCCCAGTATTTCCAAATGCTTCAGAGCATCTCCAAGCCTCACCAGCGCCCCCTCACCTCTGGCCACATGCGGTATTGCATGCACAGAGGCTTAATCCTGCTAGTTTTGTGAGACAGCGCTCGCAAACCAAGTCAGGATTTAAAAAAAAAAAATGCTTATATTTCGAAACGCTCGTTAACCACGTTACTCGCAATCCAAGGTTCCACTGTACATTTAGTCCTGATAATTATGATGACATGATGTCTGAGAATGTGCTTCTTGGTCGAAAGTTGATATAATCAGGTACAAGTATCATGGAGGATGCAACTGATAAAAGGTATGAATATGTGGGATTAGGCACACTTAAAAAAAAATAATCATTGTTTTTTAGTATTTCATCTCATTGATCAGATTTATGTGAATTTTAATGAGGCTTTTGAACCACTTTGATTTGTGCTGTGCCATCGGAAGCACTTTTAAAACATGTATCGTTCTTGCACCATCTCCACTCACTCAATCACCCAAGCACTTTGCGTCATGTAAAATTAAATGTATGTACACTATATACAAATGTTTTACTGTGATTATTTGGTCAATAAATACCATTCTTGTGAGCGAATTAAAGATTTCTATTGAACACATATTTTTACGCTAAGGTTAACGTAGCAACCCTCTTTGGCAGTTTTAGTTATGAAGCTACAAGTCAGTTTGATTTATTAAAGTGTAAAGTGAGCTAAAGAGTCAAGTAAACCTGTGTTCACTTCAAACATCCAGTCATGTGCAAGAGATTTTACAAAAGAGAACCTCTGCACATGATTGGATATGAATATGGGTTGATTTCATTGTGCTTGACCTCAATTCACACTATAGTCACCAGATCATGAGTTGCTGTAAGCCAGACACCAAATCTCTCATGCAGCCTGTGAAATAAAATAAATAAATATTAATCTTTGGCAATGCTGTCAGTTTTCTAGAGAAATTGAAAAAAAAAAAAAGTCGTAATTTAAAAAGCAATTGATATTGTGCCATTGAAAAAAATAGCATGAATGCTCCACCTTGCAATAAAAATTAGGTAATGCATTCAACTAACTCCAGCAATCATTTTAGCAGCAGCAAAAAAGCAGTGCTGTTCTCAAATTTGTTCATCCTAGACCAGGGTTTCCCAACCAGGGTTCCATGGAACCCTAAGGTTCCTCCAGAGGTTGCTAGGCATTCCTTCAGCAATGGTCCATTTCTACCTCAGATACATTCCCAATGATACCATTGATCTTTTTAGCTATCTGTAAGGGGGTAATTCTTCCCAATGACCACAAGTGTAAGGAGCATTCTTCCCATTGACCATTACACTAATGTATCATAACTTGTATAATTTTAATTTTTAGCAGGGGTTCCCTGAGACCGGAGCATTTTTTCAAGGGTTCCTGGGTGTTGAAAAGGTTGAGAAAGGCTGTCCTAGACAAATGGATATTGTAGACCTCACTATCATGGGAATGACACTATGAGTTTGAGCCAAGGGTACCATTCAGATTTTCTGATTCCTTCCATGTAATGTTCCTCTGAGTTTATCTTCAGCTCAGATTTAACAAGTCCCTAATCAAGAATAATGCTTAGACAACTCCTGGGTCAAAGTCTCGTGCTTAGATCGCTGCCCAACGAAAAAAAAATCTTTTTTGTTGGTGCCTTGCTTTTTGGACCTGTTCTTGAGGTTATTTGGGGCACTGATTCAGAAAATTGCATTGTCTAGACTGCATCAGCTAGTTTCTTAGATATGGTCAAATGTATATTATTGTTTGGCAGTTTTTGCATACAAGTTAGCAGATTTAGTGAGCGTGTTTACATACTTCTAACCAGGCTACTGATAGAAATCACAGGGCTCTGTACAGCCTACCTTACAGGGCCCCCCTTCTCCGAAAATACTTTGTTTCCCTGAAAATAAGCACGGTCGTATATTAATTTTGGCCACCAAAAACACACTAAGACTTCCTTACCAGCGTATAGTAATAATACGCTGGCAAGGTACATTTCCCATCCTGGGTGGAGGTCAGCGCGGCGATCAGGGTTGAGGCTTGTCCCACGGACAAAGCCCAGCCCCAATCAGGGTAAAGAGCCAATGAAATTGGCTTTTTACCACGTGACCGGCTGTGTCCAATCACAGCCGGTCACATGATGTAAGCAAACCTCGGTAACGAGCTGTTACCGGGTCCTCCTCCTCACCAACTGATCGTGTGTGAGAAGGAGATTGTGGTAAAAGCTTGTTACCGTTCACAGTACACACCAAGCACACTGATCCCCCAAAGTAATAAAGAGTATCTGTCACCACCCCAACAAAGTACCCGTCACAACCCATCAAAGTACCTGTCACCTGCCCATCAGAGTACCCAAGTACCTGTCACCTGCCCATCAGAGTACCTGAGTACCGGTCACCTGCTCATTAAAGTACCTGAGTACCTGTCACCTGCCCATAAAAGTACCTGAGTACCTGTCACCTGCCCATAAAAGTACCCAAGTGCCTGTCACCTGCCCATCAGAATACCCAAGTACCTGCCATCTGCCCATCAAAGTACCCGAGTACCTGTCACCTGCCCATCAAAGTATCTAAGTACCTGTCACCAGCCCATCAATGTACCCAAGTACCTGTCACCACCCCATCAGAGTATCTGAGTACCTGTCACGTGCTCATCAAAGTACCCGAGTACCTGTCAACATCTCATCAGAGTATGGAACCAAACAGAAAAGAAAACAGCAGTGGGATTTTCAAGGTGCTGGTAACCCCCTTCCCTGAAGAATTACACCAAAATGATTTAAAAATACAATTTATTGATTATTGAGAATAAAACATTGCTAAAACATTGCTAAAAGCAGTAGTCAACCCCAAAGGGTTAAAATGAGAACATAATAATGACTAAATACATAGCTATACAGTCAATTCATGGTTAAATGTTAACGAGATACCAAACAATCCTGGCTAATAGACAAGAAGATAGTGGGAACCATGCCAGGATAGTGAGGTCTGTAGATCCATGAACTGAGTAGTGATCCTAAATTTATCTCATCAGAGTACCCGAGTACCTGTCACCATCTCATCAGAGTACCTGAGTACCTGTCACCATCTCATCAGAGTACTCGAGTACCTGTCACCAGCCCATCTGAGTACCCGAGTACCTGTCACCATCTCATCAGAGTATCCGAGTACCTGTCGCCAGTCCATCTGAGTACCCGAGTACCTGTCACCATCTCATCAGAGTACCTGAGTACCTGTCACCATCTCATCAGAGTACCCAAATACCTGTCATCATCCCATCAGAGTATCCGAGTACATGTCAACACCCCATCAGAGTATCCGAGTACCTGTAACCTGCCCATCAAAGTATCCGTGTACCTGTCACCTGCCCATCAAAGTACCCTAGAGCCTGTCACCAGCCCATCAGTGTACCAGAGTACTTGTCACCAGCCCATCAGAGTACCTGAGTACCTGTCACCATCTCATCAGAGTACCCGAGTACCTGTCACCATCTCATCAGAGTACCCGAGTACCTGTTACCAGCCCATCAGAGTACCTGAGTACCTGTCACCATCTCATCAGAGTACCTGAGTACCTGTTATCAGCCCATCAGAGTACCTGAATACCTGTCACCATTTAATCAGAGTACCTGAGTACCTATCAAAATTTCATCAGAGTACCCGTGTTCCTGTCACCATCTCAAGAGAGTATTTGGGTACCTGTCACCAGCCCATATGAGTACCCGAGTACCTGTCACCATTTCATCAGAGTTTCCGAGATACTGTCACCAGCCCATCTGAGTACTCGAGTACCTGTCACCATCTCAACCGAGTACTTGTCACCATGTCATCAGAGTACCCAAGTACCTGTCATCATCCCATCAGAGTATCCGAGTACCTGTCACCACCCCATCAGAGTATCTGAATACCTGTAACCTGCCCATCAAAGTACCCAAGTACCTGTCACCATCTCATCAGAGTACCTGAATACCTGTCACCATCTCACCAGAGTACCAGTGTACCTGTTACCAGCCCATCAGAGTACCCGAGTACCTGTCACCATTTAATCAGAGTACCCGAGTACCTATCATCATCCCATCAGAACACCCAAGTACCTGTCACCATCTAACAGATTACCCAAGTACCTGTTACCAGCCCATCAGTGTACCCAAGTACTTGTTACCAGCCCATCAGAGTACCCAAGTACCTGTCACCAGCCCATCAGAGTACCCGAGTACCTGTCACCAGCCCATCATAGTACCTGAGTACCTGTCACCAGCCCATCAGAGTACCCAAGTACCTATCATCATCCCATCAGAGTACCCGAGTACCTGTCACCATCTCATCAGAGTACCCAAGTACCTGTCACCATCTCATCAGATTACCCAAGTACCTGTTACCAGCCCATCAGTGTACCCAAGTACTTGTTACCAGCCCATCAGAGTACCCAAGTACCTGTCACCAGCCCATCAGAGTACCCGAGTACCTGTCACCAGCCCATCATAGTACCTGAGTACCTGTCACCAGCCCATCAGAGTACCCAAGTACCTATCATCATCCCATCAGAGTACCCGAGTACCTGTCACCATCTCATCAGAGTACCCAAGTACCTGTCACCATCTCATCAGATTACCCAAGTACCTGTTACCAGCCCATCAGAGTACCCAAGTACCTGTCACCAGCCCATCAGAGTACCCGAGTACCTGTCACCAGCCCATCATAGTACCTGAGTACCTGTCACCAGCCCATCAGAGTACCCAAGTACCTATCATCATCCCATCAGAGTACCCGAGTACCTGTCACCATCTCATCAGAGTACCCAAGTACCTGTCACCATCTCATCAGATTACCCAAGTACCTGTTACTAGCCCATCAGAGTACCCCAATACCTGTCACCATCTCATCAGAGTACCAGAGTACCTGTTACCAGCCCATCAGAGTACCCAAGTACCTGTCACCATTTAATCAGAGTACCCAAGTACCTATCATCATCCCATCAGAATACCCAAGTACCTGTCACCATCTCATCAGAGTACCCGCGTACCTGTCACCATCTCATCAGATTACCCAAGTACCTGTTACCAGCCCATCAGAGTACCCAAGTACTTGTTACCAGCCCATCAGAGTACCCAAGTACCTGTCACCAGCCTATCAGAGTACCCGAGTACCTGTCACCAGCCCATCATAGTACCTGAGTACCTGTCATCAGCCCATCAGAGTACCCAAGTACCTGTCACCAGCCCATCAGAGTACCCGAGTACCTGTCACCTGCCCATCAGAGTACCCGAGTACCTGTCACCAACCCATCAAAGTGCCTGAGTAACTGCCACCAGCCCATCAGAGTACCCGAGTACCAATCTGCAGCCCATCAGAGTTACCGAGTACATATCCCATCTCATTAGAGTACCCAAATACCTGTCACCATCTCATCAGATCACCCAAGTACCTGTTACCAGCCCATTAGAGTACCCGAGTGCTTGTTACCAGCTCATCAGAGTACCCAAGTACCTGTCACCAGCCCATCAGAGTACCCAAGTACCTGTCGCCAGCCCATCAGAGTACTTGAGTACTTGTCACCAGCCCATCAAAAACCCGAGTACCTGTCTCCAGCCTAACAGAGTACCAAAGTACTTGTCACCAGCCCGTCAGAGTACCCGAGTACCTGTGACCAGCCCATGCCTCATAACATATATATTAGGGTGTTTACTTTCCAAAATGGGGTCATTTTCGGGGTAATTCCACTGTCCTGGTGCTCCAAGACCTTAAAAAGTGTGATAGGTAGGAATGAAATTAGATGTGTAATTTATACTCTTAGAATGCCTGAAGGTACTACTTCAATGTTAGACCTCTCTATGTGGCCAGGCTGTGTAAAAGTCTCACACATGTGGCATCACCATATTCGGAATGAATAGCAGAATGTATTTTGGGGGGTAATTTTTGCTATGTACATGCTATGTGTTAGAAATATCTTATCAATTGACCACTTTGTGTAAAAATAAAAGCGTTTTCATTTTCTTTTCACATTTTTCGAAGAATTGTGGAAAAAATGAACCGTACAAAAGACTCCTAATGCCTCATAGAATATATGTTGGGGTGTTTGCTTTCCAAAATGGGGTCGTTTTGTGGGTAATTCCATTGTGGGTAATTCCATTGACCACCGAGGTCGGGGCCACCTGGCAACCAGGTGAAGGATTCCATCTATTCCTGTGGGGATACCACGGAGGTCGTGAGCACCTGGTAATCAGCTGGAGGATCCCATCTATTCCTGTGGTGAATCCACATAAGCCCGATTGATTTACCGATTGTACAATCGAGTGCATCCAACTATTCTGGTAAGAGTCCACCTTATTCTTTACATGAGCCAGGATTGGTGTGTCTCAATTTGGACCTGTCTTACCTGTTGGTTACTGGAGTTAAAGATTGCTGTTTTGGTTTCGTCTTTCATCCATTGAGATCACATTTTTTGACTCTATTGGACTATATCACTTGCACTTTATTTGTTATCTATACTATCTCCTAATATTGTGCTTTATTGCCCATTCACAATTGTGTCACTCAGCGCAACACCCTGTTTTGTTTTCATTCAATTGAATAGCAGCATGAAGGCAATATCTGCACTCTACAGTGAGTGATCGGTACTGATCGCTCATTGTGTTCATTCAGGGTTGTGTGTTCATTTAGGATGGTGAGCCCTCCCACTCACCATACTGAAATAACCCGCCTGTGTGCCCTCAGCAGCTTCCATCTAGAGAGGAGGGAAAACGGCAGCACTGTGGAGGAAAGGGGCACACAGGAATACTAGAACCGATCTCCCTGCAGTGCAGCCAGAGGAATATAAAGTAAAAGCCGGGAGCACTGCACAAGAGACACAAGTGTCAGCAGTAAGGCAGTATTGCTGGCCCGCCTGCTCATCAGGTGCCTGGGCCCCCTTTTGAATTGATGAGGCCTGAGCCCAGTACATGAGGGCTGGCTGTACTGCCTTATCAGCGGCCCTGCTTCTAACTATAATTTTACATCGGAAACACTGGATTCTAGAGTTAATAACTGTAATATAGCTATGATCGTATAGGAGTTGTGTGTATATTGCCACTGTTATCATTACATTTTTGCAGATCAAGCACAGTAGAGGTTGTGCTTACTTCACAACGGTGTTGTCTGAATCATCCCAAGGTATTTTGCTATATTTATAGCCTGATTTTTGACAGGTGGCCAGAGTGAAAAGTGGTGAGCCATTTATGCTTTATCTTAAAAACTAGAGCTGATAAGGTGCCATTTTTGGAATCAGTGGATATATAATATATATATACCCAGGAACAGGTCTTACATTTGAGACACCAAAATTTGTGTTGGCCTGTGAATGAACAAAGGTGGAGGAGAGGTACAAAAAATATGTTGGGTCACAACAGCTCATCTATAATTCCTAACCCTTACCAAGGTTGCCCATGTCCTTACAATCCAGTAATGCATTGTAAAATGTCTCTGTCATTGCAGAATTAATCACCCAATCATCCATTTGTCAGGCACCTAATTTCTTACCTGACCAATGAGCATTATCAGCATTAAGGCTAAACTTGGTCTGATGTTGACCATCTTAAGCCTGAAATATTAACACTGTCTCTGATTAAATAGACCAGCTGTTCTATAACTATTACAAAAAGGAAAAGGGGATAAAGGACTTATTTGACTGTTTATTCAGAAAACCAGAACATTGTAAAATGGCCATGGTAAGAAATACAATACCTTATCCAAGTAAGTATAGTGGGATCAATTCAGACAAGATATCAAAAGCTTTTTCTAATTTCAAATGCATGGCACCGATACTTCTTGTTAAGACCAGGTAGATCTAGTGGACCATTATTGTCTCCTCTTTCTTTACCAACATTATGTTCCTATAACCCGTTAAAAGATGTTTATTTAAATTTCAGTCCCTTAATACAGGACTCAATAATACCGAAATGTGTTCAGTTTTTAGATTTAACATTTTATTTATTTATGTATTTTGTAGCTCATTTTCTGTGATATGTTTCTTTTATTGTTCCAGATCATGTGAATTTATCATAACAGCTGACAGTATCTTTGGCAAAACCTGACTGGCCTCATTCACATTCCATATGCAGAAAATGTATGCATTAAAATGTGACATGATGTACATTTTCCATTATCACTCAACACCCATGAATATTAAACTACAGTCCCTAAGGGGAAAGCTCAGTCCAACAGAGTTGTGAATATGCAATACTCAAAGCAAGCAAAGCACCCTTGAAGATTGGCAAGTATGATCAGACAAGTTTTTGCATACAGGAGAAGCACATATAGAGGGCAATTTACTAAAGGGGTTAAGAATCATCACTCAAAACATAGTGTGATTATTTACTTTAATTATCCAATCATGTCAAAAGTAAATTCCTGTCTTTTGGGGACCGCACAGGGACCCTTCATCAGACATGTGATGCCTGAGAAAGGGTCTTTGGATGGTCTGGAACTTTGGTTTTCTATGTGATCATACAAGAATTAAAAGCTTTGATCCCTGGGTAAGGGTTAGTGTACATAAGTGTGAAGCTTGGAAGAAAGCCAAATGTTTCTATATGAAATGTGTTTCCAAAACACTTATCACTGTTTCACATTGAGGCTGGATTCACACTATCCAACATTTAAATGGTCCGACTTTGATCCTACTTTGCTGTGCGATTTACGTCCTACATAGGGACAAAGTCGGTCCGATTTTCTGTGAACAGGGATCCGACTTTGATCCTGACAATACCAAGCACCTTGTGCTCTGGGGATCTTGAAGGGGAACCCCTGCCAAATTAAAAAAAAAAAAAAAAAAGCATGGTCCCCCTCCAAGAGCATACCAGGCAATTCTAGTATGGGTTTTAAGGAGAACCCCCACGCCAAAAAAAATGGCGTAGGGTCCCCCCCCCGAAATCCATATCAGACCCTTAGGTCTGATATGGATTTTAAGGGGAACCACCATGCCAGAAAAATGGCGTAAGGTCCCCTCCAAAATCCATACCAGACCTTTATCCGAGCACGCAGCCTGACAGGCCTGGAAAAGGGGTGGGGATGAGCGAGCAGCCCCCTCCCGGACCATACCAGGCTGCATGCCCTCAACATGAGGAGTATGGGTGCCGATTGCGGCGACAGATCGGACACTTTTGACACTTTTTTGGGACCATTGACATTTATAAAGCGATCAGAGCTTTACATAGCTACTGATTACTGTATAAATGTCACTGGCAGGGAAGGGGTTAACCTGTAGGGGGTAATCAAGGGGTTAAATGTGTTCCCTCACTGTGTTCTAACTGTGCGGGGGCTGGGCTGGCAGGGGCATGACAGATCTAACTGATCCTGATTACAGGGATCAGTAGATCACTGTCATACCACCTGACAGAACGGGGAACCACCATGTTTACATCAGTGGTCCCCCGTTCTTCCCCTCTAGAAGGCGATCGCAGGTAGCCGGCGGACATCGGCTCCACCCAGGCCACAGGCACGCTCATGGAGATGTTTATAGACGGCGATCTGCGCAGCGCCACCAACCTGCCGCAGAAAATGTACATGACACAGTCGGCAAGCGGTTAAGGAGGATCAACAGGTAATGTTTTGCATATAGCCGACATGATAAAATGCATGTATATTACACAGACCAAAAGGGAGCAATTTGCATAAGCTCTTTGTTAGGTTGTACATACACTTTACATAGTTAGTCAAGTCAAAAAAAAGACACAAGTCCATCTAGTTCAACCAATAAAAAAAATCATACTATCCCGTATACACAATCCTCCACCCACAGTTGATCCAGAGGAAGGCAAAAACCCCAGGAAAGCATGATACAATTTTCTCCAGCAGGGGAAAAAAATTCCTTCTTGATCCCCCGAGAGGCTTTTCCCTGGATCAACTTTACCTATAAATGTTAGTACCCAGTTATATTATGTACATTAAGGAAAGAATCCAGGCCTTATTTAAAGCAATCTACTGAGTTGGCCACTTTAGGGATAACTCCCTCTTCCTCAAGAATAAATGGTTTGTTTTAAAGCAATAAAGCAAAACTAAGTGGTGGCAACATTTTTAAAAGATTTTTGGTCAAAGTAACCCCTGTCAGTTTTTTCTTGCTTACTGTGTCTCGTTGGAGAAATTCCGTTTCACTTCCTGTTCTGTAGCCATAACAGGAAGTTTATGAAAATCCCTCCAAAGGGAGGGAATCTCTGTTTGTCACCAGAACTATGGTCCTCATTCGTAGATTTCCCTCTATTCCTTTTCAAACCTTTGGGATTTTCTTTGACTTTCACACTCAGTGATAACTGTAAACACGGTAAAGGTGAATAACTGTAATGAGGGCACAAGTAGAAATTTAAACTTGACACAAACAAAAAACAAAGAATTCCAAGCTCAACTTACAGACCAGTTTGCGGCCAACCAAATTTCCCTAACAGTAGCGTTTAAAAGGCAAGGGATTGGTTACACACATTTGCAAGTGTATGCGTAAGCTGCAGGCTCCGACAAGGCTCCCTATCCGCTCTGTCAAAAACAAAACAAAATGCCTATCCACTTGCTTACTGGGCACTTAAACCCCCTTCCTGCCCAGACCAATTTTCAGCTTTCAGCGATGTCATTCTTTGAATGACAATTGCGCGGTCATGCTACACTGTACCCAAATGACATTTTTATCATTTCTTTTCACACAAATAGAGCTTTCTTTTGGTGGTATTTAATTACTGCTGGGTTTTTTATTTTTTTGCTAAAAAAATTATAACATTCCGAAAATTTTGAAAAAAAAACCAAAAACAGTTTCTCAGTTTGTTAAAAAATTTTGAAAACATGTAATTTTTCTCCTTCATTAATGTGCACTGATGAGGCTGCACTGATAGACATTTATGGGCACTGATAGGCTGCACTGATAGGCACTGATAGGTATCACTGATGAGGTGGCACTGTTGGGTGGCATTGATGGGCACTGATGATTGGCACTGCTGATGGGCGGCACTGAAGGGCACTGAAAGGCACTAGTAGGTGACATTGATAGGCAGCACTGATCTGTGGCACTGATGATGAGGCACTGATGGGCATTGATTGGCAGCACTGATGGGCATTGATAGGTATCACTGTGGGCACTGGTAGGTTGCACTGTGGGCACTGGTGGGTACTGATAGGTGGCACTGCTGGGCACTGGCAGGTGGCACTGGTGGGCACAGATGAGGCAGCCACAGTTCTATGTGTGAGGGAAGCCGGCGATCAGATGTTTTTCCCCTAATGCTGTTAGCATGAGGGAAAAAATACAGATTACCAATCTTCTGTTTACATCACGTGATCAGCTGTCATTGGCTGACAGCTGATCACATGGTAAGGTGTCTGAATCGGCCCCTAACTCTGATCTGTTATCAGCTGAGTCTCATAGAATCAGCGATCACAGAGCGTGCGGCCCGCAAGGACGCGCAGACAGCGCATGCTCGGGAGAGCGCCTATGGACTTTCTCCCGGCAATTAAGGCCCGCGCTGTAGCCGTCTTTTGACTATAGCACGGGTGTGAAGAAGTTAATACAATTATGTTAATATAACAGGTGCGAGGCCATCTTTTTTCCAAAGGAACTCCCGTTACATGTAATATCACAATTTTACAAGGCTCTCATCTCCCTACAATATCACGGCTACCCTATCTGAACCGCTGGGAAAATGAGCTAAGCCCCTCACAGACACCCAAAAGGACAAAATACTAGCCCTCACCCACACTTCCTCCATTTCCTCAAAAACGGCTGAAACAAACTATAAATTGCTTGCAAGGTGGTATTATACACCAACCAAAGTGCACCATATTTCTCCTACCAACCCTGCTCTATGCTGGAGGAACTGTGGTCAAGTGGCCTCACATGTATATGGTGGAACTGCCCACTCATCAAGCCCTACTGGTCTGAAATAATCAGACTCATCAACTCAATCACAGGATCCGCTCTCCCACTGGAGCCTTGGACAATATAAACGTTCCATGACACCACACCTTCTTAACGCAGCCAAGTCCCTTATTCCTCTTATGTGGAACAAACCAAAAAAACACCCTCCAGTAAACTTTGGCTGCAAAAGGTGAACGATTTGTGCTATATGGAAGAACTCACATACCTGTCGAGAGGGGAATCTTGCAAACACACCAAAATCTGGGCCTCATGGTTTGAATTTAAGACCACAAGCACCTACAAAGATACTATCTCACCTCCTGACCCGGTGTTGTAGGGGGGCTCCCCCGCATCTTTGCCGACCAATCATCCTATACCCTAGGCCTTCAGCATTAGCTTTAGTAATAGCAGCGTGCCACATTGTATTGTATATCCTACCATAAACATCGTTTTGGGTAATTATCTCAAAGTCTTTCACCCCATGCCGGCTGGGAACTTTTGATCTATTCTTTAATTCCTCTATCTACATCTCTTCTCTCCCTCACTTTGCTATCCTCTCTTCCTTACTTTAATTCTCTTCTCTATCTCTCAACTATTTTGACCTTTTCTTTTTTGTAATATGCAAAGGTGGTTTATCAAAGACTTAAAGTTACAACAAGCTACAGATTGATTATGGGCGATCTGACCGATATATAGCCACAGTCAATATTTTCTGCTGTCCGATGTGATGTCACTATGTGGACAACATCCTGTGGGGGGGGGGGGGTGGCTCCCCATCTGCCCGGCACAGTATGCTCCCGATTGGGGTGCCGGCGGGGGGGACTCTCCCGCTCTCAAACAATCAGGAAACGGACAGCAGAGTTTGGCAGGCCAATGTCCCAAATTAGGCCAGACACATTCACACTTATATTTGCCTATGTATTCCTGTATCATTGCATTTGCCTTATATGGTTATATGCAACTTTGTATGTGCAATTTCCTTTTTGTCTTGAAAACTAATAAAAATGTATTATATAAAAAAAATATAACAGGTGCAAGCAGACAATTTTAATGAATATCATTCCAGTGTTAGCTGCTACATAAATTGTGCATCTGAAGGTACTGCATATAGGGGTTGATTTACTAAAACTGGTGATTGCAACATTTGGTGCAGCTCTGCATAAAAACCAATCAGCTTCCTTTTTTTTTTTTTTGTTAAAGCTTAATTGAACAAGCTGAATTTAGAAGCTGATTAACTAGCATGCACAGCTGCACCAGATTTTGCACTCTCCAAGTTTAGTAAATCAACTCCATACTGTATCACTGTATAGCATACACTAGAAATTTGGAACCCACTTTCAAGTTTGTGTACACTCAGTGATGATAAGACTTGTCTGCCTGTAGATTAGAGGGTGTGAAAACCCTCTTCAAGAAGAACATAACTTTCTTCCATAGATACCTACATGAGTATTGATAACACATTAAATGCCACAGTCTGTGGTAGCCAATCTCAGATTACCGTAGCTAGATTGGATATAAGGGTGCATTCACAATTACAAATGGACCCGCGCTGCGACTAGATGTGAGAACCCCAGCGGGAGTTTCCGCTATTTGTTGCGAGAGGCAACCCTATTGAAAGCAATAGAAGGCTGCCGGCTTTCACAGATAATCACGACCACTCGCATGCAATCTCATCCAAGTGCGGGTGCATTCACAAGTGTGAGTCCCGATTTGTTGCTCCAATTAACTGTAAATTGCACACTTCTCTCTTTGTCTTTTTGAACAAGCCGTGTTTGTTTACATGTGAAGAGAATCTTTTACGTAATTTAATTAACACATAAAAATTCATTTAGTACATTCAGGTTGTCTCTAACAAACTTTTTATAGCCACAGCTGTGCAGGTGAAAAGGAAACATCCTGTGCAGGTACATGGAGGATGTCATTATCTCTCCTATATTCTGAACGCTACTATAGACAGTTACATGCCTGTAGAGGCAGTGATATCACTTTTACAAATTGGATGCCTTAAATCATTGTTTCCTAAACCAGTCTCAAGGGTACACTCACAGTGCATATTTTCCAACTCTCTCTCCAGAATCACAGGTGATGTCATTAGTAGCGATGTTTGAAAATGTTACTAATGAATACATCTGTTTTACACTTGGAAATCTGGAAAGCATGTTCTGTTAGAGTCCCCGATGATCCAAGTCACTATAGTTTTGGTAACTAGCAAATTGGTGAACACATACCCTAGAAATTAATTGGGCTCTTATAGAATGTGTGATTTGACTGGTTCCTTCTTTTTTCAAAAATGTTATTTGTTATTAGGTTTTTAAATACATTACAGCAAAGACAAGAAGAAACAGATTGCAAAGCATCCAAAGTAGTATATTCTTCAAAACATATTTTGTAGGTTGGTACATCACAGAAAATGGCACATAAGAAAGACAACAATTCTAGCTTTGTCAGAAAATAATCCTAATCATAAAGCAGCAAGAAATGTTCCCCAACATAACAGGATGACCAAGCTAGGTAAAGCCATTTTTCAATACCATTATTACAGAATGTAGCCAAACTCAGTACACCCGTCTGTTAGGTACATGGTTGGTTTCTTTATTTAGAAATATACAGGACCATTTGTAAAGTACACTAACATATGTCAAGTTAGCAGAAAGCGTCTTTCAACATGTGACCCCAGTAACATTCTGAATGATGATTGGGTGCTTTGAGTTAAGGAACATTACTGGTCATGCTGTTATGTTCTTAAAGAATTTCATTGCGTGACCTGCCATGGTGTTTAACTGTATGCAATGTATTATATCGACTTCACATTCTTTTCTTTTAAATAAAAATTTACTCAAACAATAAATATAAAGGGCACCAACCCAAAAATCAAATGTGCCCCATTAAATAATTCAAGACTGCTGCCCCTTTAAATGCTAAAAAAACACTATGCAGATAGATACATTTAAAAAGGTAGGTACTGCCCTACACATAAAAAGCACATAAAAGTGCCCAAATCTTCAATTGATGGTGCTCCACCTTGTGTTAATAAAATATGCGCTTACCAAAACCATAAGGCCAACAAGGTGACCGTCAAGCAGGTTACAACCGAATCTACCTCATGAGGGGTTTTAGCCAAATCTTCTCCCAACACACTTGATTCTCTCTATGTTGCTCTTTATCACTAAAATAAAGTGCTCCAAAACAGGACAGCAAGAAGGAGGTATATAGTGTAGTATGTTTATTTTAATATGGTAAAAATAAGAAAAAGCGGCTCATGCCTCAATGTATTTTGCGCATGCGTGCATCCTCAGAAAGTCTTCCTGATGATGTCTTGATGACGAAACGCATAGGGGCAGGCACATCGGTCACGTACTACATCACTTCTAGTGGAACGCATGCTGGCTCCAGGGAACTGCGAAATAGTGCCAGCTATACCATTTTCTATGGTTTTGTTTATCCCTTTGAGATTGATTCAGCAATGTGGCCTCCATAGTTCTGGGTGACACAACAATTTACAGATACCTTGCTGTATAAGGCTAGGGGGTCAACACTTGCGGGTGAGTGTACATCCTTGTGGGACCATTAACAGTGATTTGCAGTGACTTATGCCATGCGCACGGAGCACTTTAGTATTGGAATTCTTTTGATGTATTATCTTCACTGCTCTCACTGTGAGCATACTTGATTCCAAGTTATGGACTTTTTATTAAAATTTTCCTGATGATTTTTTCATATTACCTTATACAGCCAACTATCATATGAATAGCACTGCATATGTATTTATCAGCACGTTATCCATGTGTATATGTATTTTTGCACTTATTGTAATTTAATTATTTTATTAAATTATAGCACTTTATATTGCATACATTGAATAGGGTAGCATAGCTTTCCCTATAAGTCATTGTTCATGGTTTGTATATACCATTTAGTTGCAGCAACCCAACTTCTGTTTTGTTTTGACACTTTGAGCAAGTGAAACATTACATTTTTTATAATTTGTTTGAAGCTTAAAGCGGAGTTCCACCCAAAAGAGGAACTTTCACTTTAAGGAGTCCTAACTCCTAAGTCCTAACTGGCATGTCATTTTTTTGGGGGGGAGAGTGGGTACCTAGTTTTGACAGGTACCCAGCTCCTACTTCCACTTGGCTGCCTAGGGGACTCTTCCTCTCCCCCTCCTACCTGAAAATCTTCTGGGACACGTCACAGGTCCCAGAAGATTGCTTGGCCATTCAGGACAGCTTGTGCATGCACAGTGCGCACCCGGGTGGCCACACTTGCAATTCCGGTGCAGCGGAGAGGAGTGGCTGCATCACTGGACCGTGGGACAGGGGAGTGGCTGTTTATTAAAAGTCAGCAGCTACATTTTTTGTAGCTGCTGACCTTTAGTAAGCTGAAAAATGAATGGAACTCATTTTACTCAAATACTGCTGCTATATACCTTTTTTTCATCTGTATATTGCTAACAGGTGATAAACAGCCAGGGGCCAGGGCTTCCCCAGTGTTCATATAGGAGGAGATTTCACTCTCTGATTATGTAACTACCTTTGCATCAGTGAACCTTCACCCACAATCCAGCCAGAGCTGATTGGTGCTTTGCCATTGACATGCTCAATTCACAAATAAACAATCACTGGCTCTAGAAATGCACTGCAGTCTGTGTCCATGTGAAACAGGAAGATCGAACAGAGCATGTGCAAACTATCCACACTGCCTATATGTAGTATAGTATAGTATAGTATAGTATATTCTAATATAGTAGACAGGACAAGAAGGAAGTATCTGGCCATACAAGATCAAGCCTTTTTACACAATACAGAGGATTAACCCCTTAAGTTCCATAGTGAGTATAGCAAGCATGCTATTCTGCATATAAAGACAGATTTTACTGTTGTGGGTTTAGTAACACTTTAACCTATACTATTCCAAATATTCTTCCTTACTAATTGTCTAGTTTTCCCTGATTACAGAGACCCTATATGTGTGGAGGTGTTGGTACATAATGTATGCTAAAGAGTTTAATGGTTATAATTCACTGTAATATCTGTAAAACAGGCTTTGACCTAACACTTATAAGTATGCCTTAAAAACTAACCTAATATTAAACCCTGCACTGAAAAAATTAAATGAAAAAACTCCATTATAAGAAGTTAATGTATTTTTACTTTTCCAGGCACTAATTTGCAGAATTTTTACTGAGCTGAGAAAAAGCGTCCAATGGATCTTCACATCCAACACACTACTGGGTATTTTGGATGCCTACATCTCCTGTGGTTCCAGTGACTGGCTCCTATGTCACGACTACATCGCTAAGGGACAGGCGGGTGTTTGCTTAACAGAAAATTGGTTAATTTTTTATATACTTTCATAATTCATTGACAAAGGTTGCTTTATTGTATTATTTTTAATAAGTGCTTTACTGAAAGTAATGTAGAAGTGGTGGTTTAGTGTGTGGCAGTTGTCTATTCTGGCTACAGTGTGCCGGCGGTAGGGAGGCAGTGTGATGCACGTTTTAGCGCATAACATAGTTCCCTTTTTTTCTTTTTATGAATTGTTTTTAAAGTGCACAATAGGGAAACTCAATTAATGTCACTGTACAACTCGATGCATTGTGATTTGTTTATCACTGTAATCACATGATCAGCAAACTCTCAGAGTGGTTACCGATCAACTGTTAAAGAAAGCTCTTTGAAGCCCCTCAAATGCTTTGTAAATGCTTGCAGAAGCTGATGCAGTTTGGATAATGAATTAAAAGCAGAGAACACACCATGACAATGTGTTTAGGGTATGTGGCAGTTTCTGAAATACAGTATATTGCTAGATATTTATCCTAGTATAGTCTGTGACTTGGAACTAAAGAACTGACAGTCCGGATAGAGTTGGAAACTGAGCCTATCTATCCCTCCTAAGATGACCAGAGACCCAGAGGATTACATGTTAAAATAAGACTTCAGTAACCCCCATAATAGGTGGTCATAGTGTTGTGGTAAGCGCACATCCTATTCTGTTTTGTGGTGGATTTATCACAGAATTTCTAGCTAACATCATCATGGTGAAACAGCTTTATGGACTTTGTTTACATACATGCTTACATCATGTTTATGACACTTTATTTATTGGACACTATATTTTCTGGACTTTTTAGCACTTTCATTTTGGAATTTGCACCTGTTTATCATTGATCATTCATTTATTTATTTGTTTGCACATGTCACTTTAACCTTATATTTTATTAGCATTTATAGCGCAACACATTTGTTTACATACAATTTTTTGTCAATGTCTAGCCTTCAATTTCTGATTGGTATCAAATGTAGTGTAAATTAAAGGCTCTCTCATTGGGGAGGTATTTTAATGCCATCAGTTCCTTGACAAATCAACAGAACTGATGTAGGACACTTTGTGAAGCTGCTTTCCAAAGTGTGAGAACTAAAAGAGAGTGGAGTGAGAGTTAAATCACAGCACTGGGAAAGAAGCGTCTATATCGGCTGTTAGTTTGCTTTCATTTCTGTTGATCGCACCTTTTTTAATTACAACAAACAAACAAACAATAAAACCAGAATGGTACCTTTCACTAGTCAGACGTATACATGAGGCTAGCATGCTATCACTGTATTGTCTCTCTTTCCGAATTACAAGTACATGGCTTCCTTGACCTATCAAATGGCAATGTACTTCATTCCTAATCATTGGTAATACTGAGATGCTGTTGGGTATGGTTTTCAGTTATAAAGAAGTAAAATAAAATTAGATCTAAACCCAGTCACTGCAATCTTACATACACTTTAACAGGTGAATGCAATTTAAAAAAATGTTTTTAATCTTTCTAAATTTTCTGCTTTCATTTAAAGAATTCCTGATGGCCCTAACCTGAAGTTCCTAGTTCAGGCAAATTCTGGTATATGGTGTCTAATTGTGCTTCTGCATTTTTAGCCCATCACAATAACCCCTGGATGATATTACAAGTGATAGTGCCAACACACAATTGTCCTTTTATAGGTTGAACTAGATGTCTTTTTTTCAACCTGACTAACTATGTAACAATGCACAGGCATGATCCACTCACATACAGTAACTTGACTAGGCTGGGATCTCCACTCACCTTAGGAGACAACTCTGCCATCTTGACTTCACATTTGCCCCTGGCCTGAGGCCCACTCTCTACTAGTGTCCCTCCATTGGCTTCCAATAAACGATTGTACTGATCAGCCTTTTCAGCATGGTTTACTGCAAATACAAACATGGTACAAAGTACTTTTTGGTCAGGTCATACATATCCTCCTTCTTCAATTACCTGTATCACTGTCAATTCTTGTCCCAATACAATGAGAGGTGCCAACCAACTCTTCCGTATTTCCTCCTGTAAAAGGTTTTCCATGATGTGGGCTCTCCTACCATTTCTACTCGGGGCCTACCCCAAGAAGTGGAATCTTTCAGCTATCTTTTTTAGCTCTCATGGTAGCTTGAATTAGGCTACCACTTCCCATCAACCTTCTTTGCTACCCCACCCAGTCCTAACATTTATATGGGAAATAGATAGCCCAACCCAAATTGCATACCAAGAGGGTGGGTTTCTCATAAAGTGGTACTAACCCCCACTCTGTTATTAGTAAAGTGGTCCAGAGCAGTGACTCTAGAGGAAGTGCACATAGATAATAAGTGTCTGTAAGACACTGGAGGAAATCATCTGCATTTGTAAACAAATGAAAATTTGGAACAACTGATAAAGAAATTGTTTTCATAAAAATCTCATGGCAATTGTGGACTGGGCCACCTCACCTGTGCACACATACGGGGGTACTCCTCCTTTCCTCTCCTCTTGTGTATGCACTCATCAATGCCTGGGACCTGGTGGGGGTGAGTTCACATGAAAGTCAACATTAACACGGAACCCCAGCTAAGAGGTGAGCTGTAGACCATGTGCAGCTTAGAAATATACAGAATTCTTCTGTGAAATGTACTGTGCCATGTTACAACATGCCTTCCTTGATGCATGTTGCGTTCAGGAGGGACACTGCTGAGCCCATGCCCTCTCCACCAGTCCAGGGTACCTGTGCCACCAGAATGGGGTCCCACTGTGATTTTCCTTCAGCTTTCAGCTCTCCTACAGCATACGGCTAGGTACTTGAGGCCTCCATACCACGGGTTCAGTCCCAGATACTTTTGGGGAACCAACTGGTAGGGAGGAAGCCAGAACACCGACCCCCTGGCTACCAGAGGACCTGTCATCTACACCAGGTACCAGGCTTATTAACCAACTGTTTTACATTCCCACCAGTTCTTAGTTACCTGTGGCAACTACTCTCCCGCTCCAACTCTTCTGCCGGGTTAACCCTTTTGTATTGGCCTTGCTTCTGTACCCCCTGAGTGTTTTACAGGCCCTGCTTTTCAGATACAACATGTACCACCATGCACCCCTTTTCAATGACTTTAGACAAGGCTTGCAACAGTTAATAAAGCTTTACTGAAATGCTTGGAAACAGAACAATGTATAGTGCAGCACAGTCCTCCTGGCTAACTATTCTATGGCTGCCCAGGCATACCTGAAAAGGTGTAAGTCCATTAGAGGTAAATCCCCTTAGGGTGGCAGATGAAGGTTGTTCTCGGACTACATCAGGTGTTACGGACCATCCTTTTTCCCATGCGGTCTCATGCAAAAAGCTCACCTGAGCCCAGACTTCCCCTTAATTATACACAGACCAGGAAGGAAGGCAAGACCCAAAAAACCTGGGAAACTGGCAGATCCCCAGCTTAACCCCTCCCCAGCCTGGGCAGCCTGTCTCACTTGCTGACGCAAAACATTCCCTTATAGGCACCTGCCTTCATGTTGATGATACACAATTTTTTAGCAGACTAACTGTCAACCAGTTAGGGTCAAGATCTACTTTAATATTTTATTTTTTCTGTCACATAGTCTTAAATGAAATGCAGATTGTTATTACTAAACTCCTCCTTTGAAAATACTAGCTGCCTGGATGTTATGCTGATTCAAAGCCATCAATGTTTTCTAAGTCGCTGATCCAGACATGTATGGAATTCAGGATTTATGAGATTCCACTGGCTTTACTAACTGTAGATTTATTTTGGGTCAGTGACTCTAAAAGTTTAAGGTAAGCAATAGCCAGGCATGTAGTTTATTTTCAGGAGT
Organism: Glandirana rugosa; assembly: GCA_018402905.1. Taxonomy (NCBI): domain Eukaryota; kingdom Metazoa; phylum Chordata; class Amphibia; order Anura; family Ranidae; genus Glandirana; species Glandirana rugosa. Next base: position 1,181,495 of record BLSH010498043.1, read on the forward strand.
CGTTCACCAATGGAAGCATCCATGCTTTGCTCAGTACATGTACATTTTTGCTCTTTTTTTTCTTTATTTTTTTTTGGTTGAACTAGATGAACTTGTGTCTTTTCTCAACCTGACTAACTATGTAACTATGTTTCCCTTAAATTGTTAGTAAACGTAAATAGAAAAAAAATTGGACAACTGCAGGTTAATGCAATAATGTGCTAGTATGCACCACATATTAGCACATTATGGCAGACCTTGCTTACCCACAGAGCCCTACAGTGGTGCGCTGTCACTGTTATAGGCACATCCATCTTCAACCGGTCTTCCTTCCAGGTTTGTAAGCTCTGTTCATTTGAATGGCTAGGGCAAGATTATGTCACTTCAAAGCATGAGCATGTTTGTATGTTGATATCCTATATGTATTATGTTCTTTTTTTTCTGTTTTCTGTTGTCTTCGGAACACCCTTCTCCTGAACAAGCACTTCTGCGAAACACGTTGATATATTGGAACCCCTTCACAGGTCATGATATCAACTTTGCTGTAATATATTTTGTATATGCTAGTCTTACATCGGGATGGCCAAGTCCATGGACTTTCCCTGAGCAGATAAATGTGATCTATGTTTATGTTAGCATCTTAAAGGGCTCTGATCACTTGAGTTTTCATACTATTGATGTAATTATTATTCTTTTCTTTTTTTAGCATGCCCAGCCTGTTGTTAGGTTGAGTCAAGTACAATAAACTAGATTTTATATAAAATTTATTATTGGTTAAATTTGAATTGAAAAAAATCTCAGATACTTTTTTGGCACCCTTAGGGACGGATGTGCATTCTGTAGGCACATCCATCTACAACCTGTCTTTCTTCTGGGTTTGCATGCTCCGTCCATTTAGCACAAGAGTTGCCATAGCAGCACAACACTCCCTGGATTCACGGCACACTCTGTATCCATGCATGCAGAGAGTACTGCAATTGCATGAATTACATCATCAGATTGAGCCAATGCTGGTATTCACTAAACATCGCAAATTTAAGCCGCTTAAAAAATTGCCTATAGGTAAGACTCTTTTTATAGTCTTACCTGTAGGTTAAAGTCAGATGTTTTATTTTACTACCACTTTCAAGGTGCAAACAAATGTGACCATAGTGAGGGAAGCAGTGCCTGCTCGTTATCTACTTCCACAACTTCCTGGGCTCCCTGCATGCTTTGCAGCTCCTATTCTGTTGTTTACTATCCATCTCTAAAGACTACATAACCCGTGGCAGCTTGCTGCCTACAAGTAGTGATTCCTGTACTGACTCTGCCTCCTAAAATTCTTCCTTCAGCACTTCTGTAGTTCAGAGGGCAAGCTCTGTGAAATGTGTAACACAGCAGTGCCTACTCACAGGGCATAGTGAATACTCTTTACAGAATTCATTGAAGTAATTGTGTGGGGTTCTTCACAGAGTACGTTTAAAAACTTCAAGATCATTCAGATTAATAGGAGTAGAATAGAAATAATTGAAATGCAATGTGGAAATGAATATGTGATTTTATAATGTAACCTGAGCATTTTCTCTCCTTCACGGTCCAGTCACACTCTGGGGATGGAGAGGTAGGTTTGGGACCAAACTGTTCTGCTTGAGTGCAGTAGATAAAAACAAGCTCACTTACCTGACTATGGAGTGGGAAAGGAATGCCTGAATAACAAGACTGACTGAATACTATCGCAGGAGTATGGATTGTAAATCAGTCTATGTGCAGCAACATGGGATCAAAGCTGCACACTCATGATGTCACAATTAGTTACTTTATTCAGCCACACTGGCTTTCTGCATAGCCCTTGCCTGTGGCCCCCACAACTGATGCATTTTACACTTTAATGGTGAATGTAAGAGTGGCCAGGACAGGACCACGTGGGTGGTGGCGTAACATGAAGAGGTGAAGCCTGGCAGTGGTAAGATCGATTTGCACATGAGAGATCCAATGTCCTATGTTTTTATGATGTTTTTATACTAATAAAATGTGAGTAGATAAAAAGTTGGGGTGGTATGTTCTTTGGTTCTGATCATTACCAGACATACTGCACTATTGGAGTTTTCTCTTGTTGCATGTTATCAGAGATTCACTGAAGATTTACCCAATAGCCTTAACTGGTTCCCGACCGCGTACCGCATATTTACTGTGGCAGTGTGGCTTTGACCCTTGAATCACCGTATATAAGTGGCGACCTCAGACACGGCTAGGGGTTGTGGCAGTCTGTTTCACTAGAGGACCGTTCACTCTACAGGAATAGACCAATCATTTTTGGTCTATTCCTGTTGATCGGTCCTAGCGAATGGGATGCCTCTCCTGTCTGTGGAATGTAAACACAAATGGGAAGTGATGTCATCTCCCCTCTCTGCATCATTTTCCGTTGCAGAGAGGAGAGAGAAACATCAAAACATGAGTTGCACCAGCACTACACTAACACCAGTACACATAGGCACACTTTTAACCCTTTGATCGCCCCCCCTCAGTTAACCCCTTCACTCCTGTCACCCCATGTCACTGTGTTACTGAGTGCAGCGCTTAGATCGTTCACTGATCGCTGTACTTGTGACCCTTGTGACACTAATCAGCGTTAGGGTAGATAGTAGTAGACCTAGGTAGGTGTAAATACCCCCCTTACCTCCCTAATAAAGTTTTTAGCCCCTTGATTGGCCCCTGTCACCTGTGATCACTGTATAAGTGTCACGGGTGATGCTAGCTAGCTAGATCGTTTTTTTCCCCATCAGATTACCCGCTGTATATATAATATATATACCTTTTATAGGCTTTAACTCCCTGATCGCCCGGCGGTGACCTCAGTTAGGTTTTAGCGTGCGTTAGGGTCAGCGTAAACACCAGTCAGGGCCAGTTAGTTAGGTACTCTGACACGCATACACACACATTAGATAGGTGTTAGATATTATTGCAGTATCTGATCTGATCAGATCTATATTAGTGTCCCCAATAGATCTGTGTTCTAAAAAATGTGGCATTAGCGGGATCAGCCCAGATACCTGCTAGCACCTGCGTTTAGCCCCCCTCGCCCAGCTAAGCCCACCCAAGTGCAGGGTCAATAGATCACTGACACTTACCAAATACAATACACATATCTGCAGCGTTCGCAGAGATCACGCCCGATCCCTGCGAAATCTGACAGTGATTTTGGTAGCCACTTGAAACAGGCTCTGACAATCAGGTACGCTTTTTTGCCTGTGAGTCACACTAGTGTACCTGTAAATTTAGAAGCCAACATGTCAAATCTGAGGTACACTAGTGAAGAGGCCTACGTGTTGCTGAGCATGACAGATGAGAGCGATGAGGAAGCCTCACTGTCAGATTCAGGCTCATCATACGATCCCGTAGACAACATCGGCTCCCTGTGAGATAGCTCTGATGAAGGACTGGTCCCTGCTAAGGTCAGGCGTACCAGATCCCATTCTGCTGTCGCTGAGGTGCATGAACCGCAGGGCTCTCGTATGGAGCAGAGAGCAAGTACTAGCTACTCCTTCTGGTGACCTGGCAAGCACCAGTGGCCTAGTACATCCTGGTTATAGACAAACCAGCACTGCAGTAACACTTGGTGACGGGTGAGTTCCATAAGTGCAGTTCAAGCTGGTGTGGCTAGCACAAGTAGTCTCCCGCAGCCACCAAGAAGACGAACACAGGACCACAGAGCCCATAGTGCCTTTCCTGCCACTCTTGAAATCCCTGATTGGCAACCCACCACTAATGCAGCGCCCGTACTTCCCCCATTCACGGGCGAACCTGGAATTCAAGTGAATACAGTTGACCCTAACCTCTACAGTTATTAAAAAAAAAAAGTGTACCAAAAAAACAAAAGAAAAATAAAAAAGTTATAAAAAACAAAAAAAAATAAGATAATACAAGCCAAAAACAGTTCTTGTTTTTCTGTCTCTATTTTCTCTCTATTCTCTTTCTATTGCTCTCTCTATTTTCTTCTTAGCAGAAATGTTATTTTTTACTGTGTTTTATCAATCTTTATTTGGTTTTCAGGTATGCCAGGCTACAGCGCTGGTTTATTTAGGGTGACAGCAACAGCGTTTGCTCCCACCATATATAAAACAGCGACTCCAGCGCTGTTGGAGGTGATTTCATCACCATAGTTAAAAAAAGATATATACCGGAGCATAGGGGCAGGGGTGGAAAATGGGGCGGATTGCCCCTATGCTCCAGTATATATTTTTAAAAAGGGGCTATGCCCACCATTAGAAGTGGGGGGATGAAGGGAGGTTTTCTAATGGTGGGCATACCCACCGATTGATTCTTTTTTTTCATTTAACCCAGAGGCTGCATGAAAAAAAAGGACATTACAACATATGCCCAACAAAGACCAGCGACACATTAGTATGTTGCTGGTCTTAGGGTGGTTATACTGGAAAGATGCCTGCATGTATAGGTATCATCTAGGTATCGTTCTTTTCACCCGGCGGTCGGCTTTCATGTAAAAGCAATCCTAGTGGCTGATTAGCTGCTAGACTACTTTTACAAGCAGTGGGAGGGAACGCTCCGGCCATCTTACATAGTTTTCTCATGCTCTCCTGTCCCACTGGGGAAACCGAGAATGCAGCTGGTGGTTCTAACAGCTGACCATAGAGCTGACTGAAGACTAGAATGGCTCCAATCATCTCTATGGCCTAAGATACTGGAGGCTATGAGCATTTCATGACTTCGGTTTCGCCGGATACAAACAGCGCCATTGGGAAATTGGGGAAGCATCTTATCACATCGATTTTGGTGTGGTCAGATGCTTTAGGGGCTAAGGAGAGATCTAGAGTCTAATAGACCCCAAATTAAAAAAAAAATATATGCAACACTACCTATTTTTATCATAGAAGATATTTACATTTCCTGTGATAACAATAAAAATGATAGAAAAAAAAAAAGATGAAAGGGACAGTGTAAAAATAAAATAAAATAATTAAAAAAAAATGCACCCCTGTCCCCCCGTGCAAAGGTGAACGCAAGCGTCGGTCTCGTGTTGTATATAAACAGCAATTGCACCATGCATGTCAGGTATCACCGCGAACATCAGATCGAGGGCAGTAATTCTAGCAGTAGACCTCCTCTGCAGATTTTGCCCTAAACTTGTGGCAAAATATAAAATATTCCATGGATTCAACATGCCTCTCAGCAAATAGCTTGGGGTGTCTACTTTCCTAAATGGGATCATTTGAGGGGGGGGGGGTTGCTATCTGGGAACTTCATGGCCTCTGCAACTGTGATAGGTAGTGTGGAGTGAAGGCATACATTTTTGCCCTTAGAAACCCTGAAGGTGGTGATTGGTTTTCGGGGTCCAGTACGCGGATAAGCTCCCAAGAAGTCTCCCACATGGGGTATCCCCGTACTCAGGAGAAGCAACAGAATATATTTTGGGGTGTATACAAATATATATACCCATGCCATGTGGGAGCAATATATCATTTCAGGGACAACTTTGTGTATTTTTTTTTTTTTGTCATTTTTCAATCACTTGCGACAAAAAAATCAAATAGTCCAAGGACTCAACATGCCTCTCAGAAAGTGTCTACTTTCCAAAATTGGGTCATTTGTTTTTTTTTGCTATTTGGGAATTTCATGGTCTCCGCAGCTGTGATAGCTAGTGGGGTGAAGGCATACATTTTTGCCCTTAGAAATTTTGAAGGCGGTGATTGTTTTTTTGGGTCCTGCACACGGATAGGCTCCCAAAAAGTCTCACACATGGGGTATCCCCCTGCTCAGGAGAAGCAGCAGAATGCATTTTGGGATGTAATTCCACATATACTCATGCCATGTGTGAGCAATATATCATTTCATTGACAACTTTGTGTTGTTTTACCATATTAGCAGGACAGGGGGGTGTTAAATGAGAATTATAGCCAAAGCTTTTTTGGTCATTCTTCTCTTCTGTGTGCATTTACTTTGCTCTCCTGTGACCCAGAATCAACCAACAGCGAGATAAAGCCTGCTGTCAACTGACATCACAGAGCCTTTTCAAGCTCTGGAAGGATCCTGACCATATTGACCATCCACTCAGCTGCTTGATTGACAGCTGGCTCCAGCTCTTAGCTGAGAGCTGAAACAAGCTGCAGCTACCCCCTCTACAGCCTGGTGCTCCAGTGAGCACCAGAGAAGCAGTACTCCAAAAAGACAGAGCTGAGTGATCAGCCATCATCTGTTTACTCATTTCTCATTCTAAGAGCCGACGTGGGACAGCTGCAGCATCAGGCTGATGCTGTAGCCTAGAAGTGAGCATGTATGTTTGTTTTTTTATTATACAGTAACTAATGAAACCAAATAGATAGAGGTTGAGCTTCGAACCGTGTATTGGCAGGCTGATTGTACCAAGTTGATCAATCTATCAACTTGGGTACAACCAGCATGCCGGGTTTTATCTGCGATTATCATTAGTGGCTGCAATAGCCACTAGCAATAATCACTGTCTTCTCCTGATGGATATAGGTTCCCCCACCCCCTCCGCCAGGGAGAAGACAATGGCCTGGCAGGAGGGATTCCAACATCAACACTTTCTGTGTTGATGGGTGAAGGGAGCACATTTCTGTCCTGCAACCCATGGTTGCAGGAAAGAAATTTGCTCCATGCATGGCCAGCCAAATAGACCCTGCTGTTTACATAGGGTTAAATTGGTAAACTGTATTAGTCATCAAAATTGTACTTCGAGGGAAAGTGAAAGTGAAGAAAAGAGTTTTGTTGCAAATTGCCATATTTTCTGTCTATCTGAAAGTAGAGATTGAAAAGCACACATCTCTATCTATCTATCTATCTATCTATCTATCTATCTATCTATCTATCTATCTATCTATCTATCTATCTATCTATCTATTTTCAGCTTTTATCTCCATAATCCTGAGTATTGTTTAATGTCCCTGGCAAATAAAAGACACCTCCAATGGAAATTGCTTTTTTTGCAGTGTCAGAAGTTAAGTCCACATCAGATAATTATGTTGGTGAAACAGATAACGTGTAGGTAATGTGTAATGTAAAGTGGTTCACACCTGCTTCAATAACTCTGCCTTTTTAGGTACCACTTGCTATAAACTGCCAACGTTTAACAACGGTGAGTCTGCATGGGCTCCTCTGAAAGCAACAAGGGAAACAAATAAAATTCGTACATCTAAAATGCCTTGACACAACATTATTATATGAATGAGCATTCATATGAAATGAAATAACTTACATTGGGCTTTGTATTTTTCTAGGGCTAAATCCTGTGGGAAGGTGTCCATACAAAGTAATCATTTTCTATTGATAAAAGTAATAATTCTTTCAATATGTTTGCATCTAATAGGGTTCCTTCGCAGTGAGGTGCCCTCTGAATAGCCTTCTGTGCTTGGATTGCTTTCCAGAGTGCATTTGTCAGGGAGTGTCATAATCATGTGCATTGCATGCGGTTGTAGCATGGCCCCATTGAACTCTATAATGAGTTTGACAGGTAGTACCACTTGTCAAATTCTGCACTCCAAGTTAAAAATGCCGGGGCAGCAAAGCATTCCAGCTTTAGAATGTAAACAGCTCCATCTTGCTGTTATTTTACAGTTCTGATGGGCCGCTGGGGGGCAGTAAAACCATTTCTCACTCACCCATTTTTTCTATCACCTCCTACCGCCTGTCTGAAAAAAAACATACAGTGTCAGGTGCTGGGAGTGGTGGCTAGGGTGTTGCCAAAAGCATTGATTGTTATGGCCTTCTGAGAACACTAGACCACCAAAAATACTCTTCTCTATCATCAACATAGGAATTCAGGGTAGGGGTTATGTGCAACTTTCCTTATTATGTTTGAACCCTACACAAACTCATTGTAGCACAAGTAAAATTAGAAAAAAGAAAACGGTAAAAAATATATATGTTAGAAGTTAAAAAAAAAAAAAAAAGGCAGTTACTACCTTTCACCGATTTATTAAACAAAAAAAAAGCTAAAAAATAAAAAGTAGTCTGGAGTCTTCAATATTCATCCATTCCATTCCAAGGGATTTATTTACTAAAGCCGAATAGGTTGTTCATTTTGCAAGGGAAGCTTAGTGAATGAGGTGAAGCTATGCTGACTTCCATCATCAAATCATGTGTAAGCAAAACGCTGATTTTTATTTATTTATTTTTTTAGACATGATTGGGTTTTCTTTGTGAAGTGAATTTTCAGTGCGCTCGCTAAGCTCTGTGGAAAATTCCCTTGCAAAGTGCAATTTCCTTTGCAAAATAGCTTTTTTTTCTTTAGCAAATCAACCCTCAAGTCTCCTCTTATTTTGTAAACTCTATCCAGAGTTAAAAGTTAGGTTATAGTTTATTCAGTAGGAAGCATTGTGGTTACATTGTTTACTTGTTAAAGAAAAATGATTACTATGAATTGATGAATCACTGCACAATGACAGTGTCTAAACTAGTCTTTGGGAATTACCCAGAATTCTATGTTCCATTTATTGTTCTTGCATGTCACTGTTTGATTCAGTCAGACAGAAGGTGGACAGTCCATTGCTTTTGCACCCAAATTTTGAAACCTTATTAGAGTATTTGACATATAAGGAGTACCCTTTTTTGATATTTTTTTTATAAAAAAACACTGAGAAAACTGTGGGCGCTATATAAATTCTGTATAATAATAATAATAAAAAAAATATTTAGTAGGTATTTTACTTACTGTCTAAGGCTTGCCATAGATGGATTGAAATTGAGCCAGTTCAGCAGAGATCATCTAGATATCGATCATCTATGGCCATTCCCATTCAAAAGGAGTTGACCTAGCAATCAACTCTTCTGGATGGGACTATTGGCATAGTTTCACTCAATCAGCATGTGCAGCCAATCAGTTGCAGCGCTGATCAGTTATTGTCCTGCTGCCAGAATACAACAGCGGGAAGAAATTCTCTATTCAACTTGAATGTGTGGATGGGAAATCAGTGCTGGATTTCCCTGATCAAAAAAAATAAAATTTCATTCATGGCTAGCTTTATGCAGGCCATACATGGGTTGAATTCCACACACATTTTCTTTTGAAAATCAGAATTTTTGAGCGTTTGATGGTGCCACCATGAAATTCAACCAACCAAGCCTTCAATTTCACCTCATTTTGCTACAGAAAATACATTTAGTGGCCGGGAATTTTCTTTTATTCCAGGTCACAGCTCATGTGCATTTCTTTTTTGATTACATTTCTTGCACGATTCTCCCATCATTGATTAGAAATTGTATTTCAAAAAAATTTCCAACATGCCCGTTCAATCAAATTCGATGGTGGCACGAAAATTGGCCGTGGCTGCAGCCCCACTAATAATGTGAAATTCAAACAAAAATTCTTAGTTATGATTTTCAAAAGAAGACTTGTTCAGAATTTGACCCGTGTATGGCCGGCTTTCCCCTTTTAGTTACTTGCAGAATGGTGAGAGGTATTGCCCAAAGGACCCTTTTACTAGCTTACCAGTGGAAGCTTAATACTGCTACCCTTCCTAAGCAGTGGTTATTAGTAAACCTCCAACTCAGGCTCTGCTATAGCTCATTCAAAGTGTATACTAATCAATAGAATATTACTTTCTCAAGTGCAAAAAGCTGTGAATGCTGAGCTTACTGAGTGTGTGTTTTATCTAACATTTGTAATAGCAGTCTTCCAGGTTTCCTAATTCAGACATGAACACAACCAGCATCCTGCAAGAAAAATCACAAAGGAGCTGTACAAAGACATTAAGACAGATTAACTCATTCGCTGCTTTTCCAAAAACAAGGGGTTTTTTTTCGACCACAACCTCTACAATATACTCCTGGGACGTTTTAATTTAAAACCAATGTATTTCTTTGTCCCTTCCTGTGGATTCCTTCTTGACAGCCATTCTCCAATTGTGCCAGGGTTGTCGCCATGCTGAAAATAAAGAAGCAATATTAATTGACATATATTGCAACACTCGCATGGTGTGAAGACGGAGCCCGTGAGGATTGATTTGTCAGGCCTGTCACTTCAGTCAAGAGATGTGCGATCCCAACTCAGATTTACAGGTAGAGGGAGACTGAAGTGATGACACCAGCGTTTCACACCGCACCAGGCTCCAATTACTGCCGTACCTGGATTAGCAATTTACAATTCTGAGTACACAAAGGTGTAGATCCCAGGCCTCTCCAATGCTAATTGATAAATGTGAGAAATGTGTATTATTTACACATAAGAAGCTTTCTGGGCTCAGAATCAGAATTTGGTTGTTTTTTGTTTTTGATGCTTTGGTCCTGGCTGAGATGTTAAACAGTTCCAAGAAACATTTTCTTTGCCTCTTCAAACATTATTTACAGCATAACTAAGTGCTTCCCTGTATTAAATGCAAATTTAAGACAAAGCTAAGCTGGGTCTGATTTAAGAAAAGTAAAGTTGTTGTCCATGACAACCAGTTTCCAGCTGTCATATTTAAACACACATATATGTATATAGGGATCTCATAAATGTGTTTCTTTATTAATAGAATGCATTCGGGCTCGAGGCTAGTGATTCATGCTCACTGTTATCACTCATGTGGACCAGGAGCCTCCAAATATTATTTATGTGATCCAGAGATTTCCATGAATGGTGCTCATCCTGGTTTAATGAAGTCATCAAGAGGATTCACAGAAATTCTAACAGTATCTGCTTGAAGAAGTCACCTGATATTCATATTTCATCCTTAGGGAGTGGAGGTGGTGCTAGGAGAGTATCTAAGATTGTGAATGACCTGGGACAACGTTGGGGAGCCTGTGCAAAGCATTCCTGAAGTGTGCAAAACCATAGTCCTTCATTACCCCCAAACTATACTTTAATTACTGTGCCACAACCAAGAGTCTCACACACATAATCCTAAACCCTGCACAGCAATTTAAAATAATAAAACCTTTCAATAAAATATACTTTTCTGCACACAGAACATAGACAGAGAGCTGGCACTTTGTATATACCTACCCTAAAGAAGAACTACATTAAAATTGTCATGGACTGCTTGCCAACCAGAAACTGTGTAGCCAATGAACACATTGTTTAGGAGTATGTAAATACAATATAGCAAATAGAGTGCAGGGGTCAGGAAAAAGCTCATGTGTAGGAGCCATGTGTATGTAAAATACAGGCCAATGTACAAAGTGCAATGCTAAGGATTATTTAACATATAGCCCACCATACAGCACAGCATGCAGAGTATGGCCATCAGGAGTCATCATGTACTACTACTGACCTCTACACTCCGTATGCTGTGCTGTATGTTGCAATCCCAGCATACCGAGTTCAGAGGAAAGGTATGGGTATACTTAAAATAAAACTGTAATTCTATAGCACTACATGGTTTTCATAACTCCCTTAACAAAAAACTCCTCCCTCAGCAACATCCCCTCCTCCCTCAAAAAATCCCCAGCAAACACCCCCAAAAGCAAACCCCCTAACATAAATCTTCCCCTCTGTTAAGCAAGCCCCCTCTTCCCCAGACTTCTTGGCTTTGTTGCATGACATGTCAGAGTCGAGGAAGGGCTTGGAAAAACCTCCTTTAGCTCTAAGCCACAATCACAGTATCTGAGGTCTGTGCTGTGAGCTACAAATGAAAAGCCGATGCAGCGCTCACTTCAGGGTCCCAGAATAGATATTTGAGGAATCTGAATAGTCGGTGTCCTCTAAACACCCAAGCAGAATGCAGATCGATAAGGAGAGTCAGAAACTCGCACATCCGTATCAAAGTCTTTATTTAGCTACAGAATAATGAAGAGACTTTAACCACATCATTACCAAGGATGAATACCATGCATAACTAGCAGCAGGTATCCAATGCATGTGCCACATGCTTGGTGTCCCAAGACTTTGAGGTTTTGCATCTCACAGCACAGATAGATAAGGAGAGTCGGCAACTCGCACATCCGTATCAAAGTCTGCCTACACGCTCAACGGCTGAGAGGAATAGATAGACACGACACTCTACGTTTTGGAGTTTCAGAACCCTGTGGTTCGTACACCGTGTACGTAACCTATGGACGACGATCAATACGTACCATAAGTAGGAACCATTACTACACCAATTTCAGAGAAGTAATAAGACATCGATTTATTTCTGAAACTATGCCTACACGCTCAAAGACTGAGAGGAATAGCTAGACGTAAGACGAACCCACAAATCTCCTGTGGCTGATAAGTCTAAGGAGTTTATAGATAAGACCCTGGGACTTCACTCGCGACGTAGCCGAAAAGTAAACATCGAGTGTCGTGTCTGGAGTCTATGACACTAACACCGAATCTCGATTTCCTCCAAAAAGGTTCGGGAAGGAGCTGAGACTGTACAGTACG
>BLSH010498043.1:1202600-1214965 GCA_018402905.1 Glandirana rugosa
AAGTCACTGTTTGAATACAGCATATGATCATTGGATACATCTGTATTTTAATTTATTTATTGGTCTATACAATCCATTTAAAAACACCAAGGAAATTCCACACGACAAGGCGGCTTGTAGTGGAACCCCTTACTTAAGGAACGCCAACTTTTCATAATTTTTACGGACACTATATTCACGGACCGGACACGGACTATTTTTAGATATTTTTTCTTAATGTTTTTTTACCTCATCACTTCATGATCACCTAAATTATTCACTTGAACACTTTCACTCCATTGAACATATATCTAGTGTGTTTGCAGACAGTTTTTACGTATTTTTATTGACATTTTATGAACATTGTTGCGGATGGTTTACGAATCTTTTAAGATCTACTTTCTCAGTGTATATTTTGACTTTTATATGGATTACATGAATTTTACATATTGTAGTTATCAGGCCTAGAAACCCACGTTTACATAGTGACAGCGCCATCTCCCGACATTCTTGTATTTATTTTTATTTCCTCCTCGGAGGTTATTAACCGGAGGGCAGCAGTCCATTTATTTTGCTATATTTGTGCTTCTCCCAGCGCGAGATATTACACGTTATCTTGTAAGATTACATTACTGTATGAAATCATTTCACATCCCTTTTTTCCCTAGTGGTTTGCCCAGTGCCCTGCATGCACTTTTATATTATATATGTCATTCTTTCTGCCTGGAAACTTGAGAATGTCCATGGCAACCAAAAAGTGTCCCTTTATGTCAAAAATGGTTTTTGATCAGCTAGAAAACACCAATAGTAAATAAGAATCATTTGCAGGATTGAGTGATACTGATTTTTGGGGAAATTTATCATCAGACACTGAAAGTGACGACAGCGACAATTCTGCAACTGAGCAAATTTCAGTGTTTTTGGTTTGTTTACATTATTGAATACATTTTATTACTATTACTTTATTATTTTTGATAATTATTTTTAGTTATTTATTATATTATAATTTATGATTTCATGTTTCAAACTTTATCGTACCCGGGATGTCTACTAGACTCTTGTTTGGACAGATTTAAGTGAGTTATTGCTAAGAATTACAGGCCTACAATATAAAATGCCAAATTTCCATGCAAAATAATGGTACCGCTTTCAGCACCAAAAATCTGAAATAATCATACCGCCAGGGAGGTTAAACAGCATAATTGGATCATTAATAAACAATGACCAGGCTGGTTTTATCTCCTTACGCCAAGCTGCAGATAATATACGCAGGACTACTTTGTTAATTCATGCAGCTAAAACGCGACAATTATTCATATGTCTTCTATCTTTAGACATCTAAAAATCATTTGATACTGTTTCATGGTCCTACCTATATTTTGCACTACAGAAATGGGGATTTGGTCCTCATTTTCTCAATTGGATTTCTTCTCTATACAACAAACCCAAAGCTTATGTTAAATATGCCGGATACAAATCAGCCCCCTTTTATATCAACGGAAGAACACGGCAGGGCTGCCCACTTTCTCCTCTCCTATTAGCCCTACTTATTGAACCCCTAACTCAGGCGATCTGTACTGATCCTTATATAAAAAGCCTAGATATCGCTAGTCACCAACATAAACTTTGTATGTTTGCTGACGATATTTTAGTTTTTATGTCATCCCCTCATATTTCTGCCCCTAATCTCCTAAAAAAAAACTAGACCACTTCGCTCACTTCTTTGGATTAATTATTAACCCACAAAAATCAATAGCCCTAAACGTCTCTCTACCCCCTCAGATATTATAACAAGCGTAAACATCTCTTCCTTTCACTTCGACTGCCCCAAACCTTCCTTACTTAAGGATAAACCTTACATCTAATCTTTCTAAACTCTTTGCTGCCAACTTTCCTCCAATTATGTGTCAAATTTCGAACCTTTTGTCACAATGGTCTTCTTTACCACTATCCTGGATAGGAGAATAAATGTAATAAAGATGGCCATATTGCCAAAAATTCTTTACTTATTCTGAGTTCTAACCATACCTGTTCCAACATATTTTCTTAGAATACTACAACAAAAAACTACAGCTTTCATCTGGGGCCCTTTGAAATCCCATATACCATCCACTTTTAATTAACAACCTTATATGGTTGACTCTTTCCAACCGTTACAAACTCAGTAACCCTATAACTAACTTGGGACAGATTTAAACTAACAAATGGACTACAATCCCCACATAACCCTTTTTTATAATTTTTTAAGCATACACTTTTCTACCCTGCATGGTCTTATTCAAATCTTTCCCTGATTTATGTGATAATCACGAGTTACCTAAATCAGAGCTCTTTAGATATCTTCAAATAAGAAACTTCTTTATGCCCTATATACAAGAAAAAGGTAAATTAGATTCATTATCTCCTTTTGAGAAAATATGTTACCGAGATCCGCAAAGGAGTAATATCAGCTCTGTACACACATCTCATCACTAAATCCAATTCAGACAAACCATCATATGTAGAAAAATGGGAGAAATACCTAGGGTCCCAATTGGATGCAACTGTCTGGAATAGTATTTGGACTGCAACTAAGTTGTCTTCACAAAATATTTCTGCTCTGGAGACAAACTATAAGGTGCTTACATACTAATATGTGGTCCCTGTTAGAATTGCAAAGTACGCCTCTAATTACTCCCCATTGTGTTTTCGTGGTTGTGGTGATCAAGGAACGCACTTTCATATATGGTGGGATTGCCTGGTTGCAAAAACCTTTTAGAAAGAAATCTTTCTAATGATTTCAACAATATTTGAAACCTGCATTAATCCTAATCCCACAATAGCACTATTGAACTTAAAACCGGCTAATCTCTCCCACCGCCAATTTAAACTATTATTACAAATCACTACAGCCGCAAACCAAACAATAGCCAAATCGTGGAAAACCCCATTCTTAATATTAAATGAATCAAAGCACAGAATCAATCATGCAATGATTCATGCCAAAGCAGAAGCTATAGCACAAGATACTATACCTGGTTTTGCGCAAACATGCAATCCTTGGATGAACAACTTTTTGTCTCCTAATTTTAAATCCTCTTTACTAAGACCTTGTTATTTTTCATCTTTTTAATATATATTCATGGTATTTGATTAAAGCCAAGATTTACCCCAGGGATCCCTGTTACCTTTCATCTCTCTTTCTTTCCCTCTTCCTACACTTTCCTCTATTCTTTCTGTCTCTTTTTCTACTTTTACATTGAATACTTATGGTAACATAAAATATGTTGGTTTATAACATATTATAACAAAGATTCATAGTTCCTATGCATCAAATACATTTCTGGACTGTGTAAATATACCATTTTTTGCTCGACACAGCTCTGATAACAATTTTGACCTTCTTATCTCGGAAGTCATTACACTTCAAACTATTCTTACTTTGTAACAATTTTTCTTCACACATTATTACTCACTCTTTTCAATGGTTTTATTTATATAACAAATGTAACATTTATATATGTGCAATTGATGTAGAAACGTTTACTCAATTCCCATTATTATATATGTAATCCGTATCTTGTTACCATCTAATATATTTATCTATGTTTACTGTTAAAACCCAATAAACAAATTTAACCAGAAAAAAATGAAGGTGAAAAATACCCTCAATTGTTAGAGTGCAGTTTGAGTGATGAGGATGGCTATCATTGCACTGCATGCAAAACACACCCATGCTGCTGCATGCAACAGTTTGGGTGCTCGCTAACATAGTGCCTCATATAATAACATATATTTAAACCAAACTATTGACTATAGCAGTACAACTCTACACAGTTATCATACTCTACACAGCATTGCTTTCCCACTAAACTGTAAAGAACCCTAAGGCCTCATGCACACAGGACATTTGTGGACATTTTTACAGCTGCTGTTTTTAGTTTCAGACGTTTTTTCCTACAGTCAATAAACTCCCCATCATGCTATCCTATGGGCCCATGCAAACATAGGCTGTTATCAACTGTTTTTAGCTGTGGCGTTGTTGAGCTGTAAAAACACCCAAGACTAGTGAGTTCTGAGAGACGTTTTTCAGCTGTAAAAAAGCTCAAATGCTCAAAAACGCTGGGTCGTTATGGGAGATACTTCATCTCGCATGCGATCATTTTGAGGCGACTAGTGGGAGTCCGCTCCGGGTTTTGCCGGCCACCGTGGCAGAGCTGGTTCCAGCCCAGACTTTCTGGTCCACTCAAACCCCTCTCCACCTGCATTTAATGATCAGGAAGAGATCTCTTTTGAGCTTGATCCTGGATCTCAGAGGGAGAAAGCTGAGAGAGCTCTGTGTGCTAATTTGGACTCTAAAAACAAGGTTTGCAATGTGCTTACATTTTGTGGGTGTCGGGCACAGCCCTACACTGTATAGAGAGGAATCTCTTTGTTAAGTTTAATGCCAGACAGCAAGGTTTTGTTTTCTGTTTCTGTTTTGATCTTGCAAACCTGTAAAAATAAAACTGGTAAGCCGCCAGACCACTTAACCACCCATATATGTATATGTACAGTGGCCGGGTGGGAGCCACACCGTTCAGGTACGTCCTTCAGAATGGGTGCTCGCAGCGCGGCCATGAGGTGCACTGTGGCTCGATCCTGTGATCATTATGATCACAGGATCTGGCCGAGCACAGATCGGGATATGGGCACTGTGATTGGCCTTCCTGATCACGTGACGGCTGTGTCCAATCACAGCCGTCACAATGTAAACAGAGACACGTGTCTCTGTGACAGTTCTCCCCCCCGCCAAGCTCAGTGAGAGCTCAGTGCGGGGGGGGGAGGGGGAGGCTGCTGCAGCTCTGTGGCAGCTCTCTGTATGAGGATGATTTCATACAGAGAGCTCTCACAGATAGCCCCCCATGCAGTGCACCAAGCACCACTGATACCCCTGTCCACATACATGTCAGTGTCCCCATAAAACAGTCCCCAAAACATCTGTATGCCCCCCATCACATCTGTCACAGTCCCCAAAATATCTGTCTGTCCCTCATCACATCTGTCACAATGCACAATGCATCTGTCTGTCCGCCATCACCGCCAACACCAAATAAACCCTGATTTGGGTTATTTTTACCAAAAAAATGTAGCAGTATAATTTTTTGGCCAGAAAATTACTTAATTGCAACATTTTATAACAGAAACAAAGAAAAATGCATTGTTTTTGAAAATTTTCGGTCTCTTTTAATTTGTAGCGCAAAAAATAAAAAACCCAGAGGTGAATAAATACCACCAAAAGAAAGTTCTATTTGTGTGGAAAAAATGATAAAAATTTCATTTGGGTACAGTGTTGCATGACTGAGTAATTGTCATTCGAAGTGCAACAGCACTGAAAGCTGAAAATTGGTCCAGGAAGGAAGTGGGTGAAAGTGCCCTGTATTGAAGTGGTTAAAGAAACTGACATCCATGCTGAATCTTTTCCCCTGAAAAGTGATCCCCACAAGCTAATCTCCCACAGTACCCAATTTACTCAAATGTGCAAATATGATCAAATTCATACAATATATATAAGTTCATCAATAAAATTGATATCAAAAATTAAAATTCAAATAAATAAAAATAAACTAAAAACACCTTAAAACAAATATAATATGTATGTGACACCTTATATCAATGTTCTATGTGAAAGTGTCAAAAACTGAATATGAAATAATCACCTCACACAAAGTGCAAATTGCCACAAACAAGTCCTATCTTAATAGGTCCAACATCAAAAAGTCAATCAAAAATATATTTTGCTGTGTAAATCCAAACAGTTCATATAGGAAGAAACCGAAACCAGACAGTTATATTTGCACATTTGAGTAAATTAGGTATACATAAAAGGTTTTCCTGACGCATCTTCATGGCAGCACACACACTGGGTTGTGACTCTGCCCCCACAACCTGACAGGATTGGCTAACTATAAATTTGAAAGAGAGACACCCCGCTTCATTCTCTTTTTTATCCTCACCTGACAAGATTGAATGGATGTCGCACACTTCTTACCGCATCGCCCCAAGTCAACGATATCTCCCTGGCCTTTTTCCAAGATGGCGCGGGAGGCTGGCACGCGCTTCTGAACATGGGCGGAGACGTAATTTCCACCGTGACTCGGCGGCAGATTTAAAAAGGCCAGTTTTTCAGTTCTAAGAGGCTGCTGCATTATTGGAAGCCTCCGTTTGCCTCAGATGTTCTGAGTTTGTTGAAGGTAACTAGCACATTGTTAGGTGTGAGATGTGCTGTGCGGTGCCATTTACATTCTTGGTGTAATGGGTATAAGTTTTTTCCTCCGAAGTTGTGTTCCCAGGTATCTGTTTTCCTTTCTCAGCATTCAGGTGGAACGCTGTTTCCTCTGCTTGCCTCCCTTTTTGCCTCATTCCTATGGAAACCACTGCTCAAACAGACCACTATCAGCCTGTAAGGTAAGAGGTTGTCATCAATTCGGGTAAGTAGTGAAGAGGAAAAAAGAGAGCATGACCACTAACGCTGCATCCTTTTTGGGCAGCCCTTTCAGGTCAAGATCTTCACACTCCAGGTGAAAAGATCATTCAAGTCATGGATCAAGCCACAGACATTTAAGGAGAAGCCGTTCTAGATCATCTTCACATCATCACCATTCCCATCGCAGAAGATCACCTTCACCTCAACACACAAGGATCTATCACACCTGCCCTGCAGCAAATGCTTGCTGTGTGTGCGGAGCTCCAGCTTTGCCAGAAAAACTTGCCTGTCATACATGCTTCAATGAAGCAACAAGGGAGAAGGAGTCAGATGCAAGAGAAGTAACAGACCTCATCAGAGAGTCAGTACGAGAGTCTATTCTGGAAGCATCGGTACCAGAGGTAGACAGAACAACTCCTAGTACATCCTCCACAGTTCCCTGTCCTCCGCTAGACCCTAACTCATCTTCTGATGAGGACCTGGAGGTTTCAGCAGGTTTTGATTTTTCCCTAGTCGAACCTTTCGCTAGATCAGTGAAAGAAGCAATTGGTTGGGAAGAAATTGAAGAGGTACCCCAGAAAGTTCTGAAATACTTTCCTAACCTGAAGAGGAACCAGAGTCCTTTCCCTTCATAGAAGAATTAGAGGACCTCATTAAAGATGAGTGGGAAAGATCAGACAAAAAGTCCAGCCTAAATAACAGACTATCAAAGCTATACCCTTTAAAAGAACCTCATATAAACCCGCTGATTCATGCACCAGTTGTCGACGCGTCCTTGATGCGGCTCGCAAGACACGTGACCTTACCTATTGAGGATGCGGTAACCTTCCGGGATGTGCTGGACCAAAGGATTGATCTGGACCTTAAAAAAAGCATACACCACGGCAGGAGGCGCATGTATACCAGCAATCACCACAGCAGCAGTCGGTAGAGCCATTTCCGGATAGACCGCACATTTAGAGAAGTCCATACACGAAGGAGCAGATCAGGAGAAAATGGAGAAACACACAATCCTCTAGTTTGTAGGCATTTTTTTGCAGCTCGCCATGTTATTCAATGGCCCTCTAAAAACGCCGGCGTTTGTGGGCAGTAGAGGGCGTCGGCGTTAGTGAGCTGTAGCTAGAACGCGGGACCAGTGCGTTCTGAAGCTGCAGCATCATGGCGTTTCTTGACGCCGGGCCGGCAAAACGCTCAATAACGTTGCTTAACGTTATATACACAGCGTTAAGCCTCGTTAGGCGTTCTATTCAAAATCAATGGTTCCCTATGGGAGCCCATTGATTTGAATAGAAGCCGCACCAGAAGTCGGATCGCGGTGATCCGACTTGCGGCGCGACTTGTGTGCTAGGTGTCTTA
Source organism: Glandirana rugosa (assembly GCA_018402905.1). Lineage (NCBI taxonomy): Eukaryota > Metazoa > Chordata > Amphibia > Anura > Ranidae > Glandirana > Glandirana rugosa. The sequence goes on from BLSH010498043.1 coordinate 1,210,381, forward strand.
AAGGGAAAGCCCCGCAAAAAATTTGCGTGGGGTCCCCCCCCCCAGGGTATACCAGGCTCTTCGATCCGGGATGGATTTAAGAGGAGCACCCACGCCGAAAAAAAACGGCGTAGGGTTCCCCCAAAATCCATACCAGACCCTTATCCGAGCACGCAGCCTGGCAGGCCAGGAAAGGGGGTGGGGACGAGCAAGCACCCCCCCCCCTGGACCGTACCAGGCCGCATGCCCTCAACATGGGGAGTATGGGTGCTTTGGGGCAGGGGGGGCTCTGCGCCCCCCACCCCAAAGCACCTTGTCCCCATGTTGATGGGGACAAGAGCCTCTTCCCGACAACCCTGGCCGTTGGTTTTCGGGGTCTGCGGGCGGGGGCTTATCGGAATCTGGAAGCCGCCTTTAACAAGGGGGCCCCCAGATGCCGGGCCCCCCACCCTATGTAAATGAGTATGGGGTACATCGTACCCCTACCCATTTACCTGGGGGGAAAAAGTGTACAAAAAAAAACACGACACAGCTTTTTAAAATATTTTATTAAATCCGCTCCGGCATCTTCTCCCCTCTCTTCTTTCTTCGGCTCTTTTGCGGGGTCTTCTGTCTTCTGAGGGGTCTTCTGCGGGGTTCTTCTGCGGGGTTCTTCAGCTCTTTTGCTGCTGTCTCCCCAGCTTCCTTCTCCCGCCGCCGCCGCTGCTTCTTCTCCCTCTTCTTCTTCTTCTTCCCCTTCTTCTGGAGCTGTTGACTCGTCACTCTCTTCCACTCAAATACCGGGTCCGTGCTGCGCGGTTGCCTTATATTGGAATGGGGGCGGGGCCACACAATGACGTCATCATTAGCCCCACCCACATGATGTCACATCCTGGGGCGGGCATGCGGCCTGGTACGGTCCAGGAGGGGGGGGGGCGCTTGCTCGTCCCCACCCCCTTTCCTGGCCTGCCAGGCTGCGTGCTCGGATAAGGGTCTGGTATGGATTTTGGGGGGACCCTATGCCGTTTTTTTTCGGCGTGGGGTCTCCTCTTAAAATCCCTGCCAGATCGAAGAGCCTGGTATACCCTGGGGGGGGGACCCCACGCAAATTTTTTTGCGGGGGTTCCCCTTTAAGACACGGCACACAAGTCGCGCCGCAAGTCGGATCGCCGCGATCCGACTTCTGGTGCGGCTTCTATTCAAATCAATGGGCTCCTATAGGGAACCATTGATTTTGAATAGAGGCAGAAAACGCTGCAAAAAGCTGGCGTGAAAAAACGTCCATTGACGTCAATGCAAAACGCCAAGCAAAACGTCAGTTCTTTCCCCTGACGTCAGGCCCGGCGTTTTGCTTATTTTTCTGCAAACGCCCGTGTGTATGAGGCCTAAGGCTTCAGAAATCCAAGCCCACCCCGACCGGGGAACAACAGAAGACTTTTTGAAGGTGCGCCCGTCCAGCCTGTGAGAGCAGGAGCCAGACTTAAAGAGTCTGTACAGGTTTGGACGGACCACATACAGGATACCTGGGTGATTTCTACAATAGATGGAAGTTCAAGAGCAGACCACCCTGGAACCATTTCCAAACAACCAGACTTCCATCTTCACAAGAAAAGAGAAAATTGCTGCTCAAATATGTAATAGAACTAATCCAAAAGGGCGCAATATGGAAGTCCCGGCAACCCAAAAGGGAAGAGGTTATTACTCTCCTATATTTTTAGTGAAGAAAAAAACAGGGGGACTACGCCCCGTACAGGATTTGAAAGGCCTCAACAAGAGGATTCACATAGAAACATTCAAAATGGAGAGCCTCCAATCAATACTGCTATCAATCAACTTCCAAGATTGGATGCTGTCCGTAGATTTATCGGACGCCTACCTACACATTCCCAAGCATCCTGCTTTTTCAAAAGTTTCTCAGTAAATCCTCAGCATTTTCAGTTCAAAAGCCTACCGTTCGGGATTTCTGCTGCTCCCAGGACTTTCTCCGAAGTACTTTCGCCAGTAATCGCATTCCTAAGAGAGAAAGGTTTGCACATACACCATTACATGGGCGACATTTTGCTTATAGCAGATAATCAGGAAACGTTACTATATCATCGAAAAATAATGATCACGACACTCCAGGATTTTGGCTGGATAATCAATTGGCAAAAGAGCCAACTCCAGCCCACACAAAGTATGATTTTTTTTTGGGAGCGGAACTGAACACCAAAGAGAACAAAATCCAGCTCCCCAAGAGAAGATAACTCATCTAATTCAAAAGATGAAGAAGTTAATAACGGCCTTTTCAATGCCAGCCAAAGCCTGGATGAGCATGCTGGGGTCTGTGTCCACGACCTTCCCAATGGTCCAGTGGGCTCAATGGCACACAAGAGTGCTCCAAAGCTCCTTTCTCAGCCAATGGGATGGTACATCAATGCTTCAGTCAATCCGCATTACCAAAGAAGTGAAACAATCAGTATGGTGGTGGACACACATTCACAATCTCAAAAAACGCAGATTGATAAGTCCTCCGGACCCGGAGATAGTCACGACGGATGCCAGCCAGGAGGGATGGGGAGCTTACTATCGAGACCAAGCAGCTCAGGAACAATGGCAATTCCATGCACAAGGAATAGTATTGAATAGTATTCCAGTTCTTTTGTTGGGCAACAGACGTGAATCTTTCCCATATTCTCCCATACACGTGTTAGTGCAGAACTTCCTAGCCTGTAATAGTGTTGACACTACCTCCTGCGAGCAACCTTGTTCTAACAACCTAGTCCACTCAATTTCCATGCCATCAGGTGTAGTTTCTCTGGAGCCGGATGAAGGAATTGGCCCTGAGATAGTAGGTTTGGTGCTACAGGAAGAGGCAACAGATCCTCTAGGCTAATAATAGTATTGGCTTTCGGAACATCTTTGAAGGAAAAGAATGTTCTAATACAGATGGACAACAAGGTGGCGGTGGCATAAATCCAGAGACAAGGAGGTACCAGGAGCAGCACATTATTGCAGGAAGTTCGCCCGATCCTGGAATGGGCCCAATTACACCAAGCAGATCTAAAAGCTGTTTATGTGCCAGCAACACAGAACCAGTTGGCTGACTGTCTGAGCAGACAGTTCCTGTCGAACAACGAATGGTCTCTGAACTATCAGTTTCTCTCCCTCCTGACCAAAACCTGGGTGTTTCAGGATATAGACCTGGCAGCAACACCGACGAATACCAAGTGTTGGAGATTCCTATCAAGAGCCACTACCCATCAGCAGAGGGAATAGACTGCCTTCATCATCCCTCGAATTTCAAGCTAGGATACATCTTTCCACCGACACCTCTAATCAGCAGATTCCTATCCAGACTCCAGAACTCATCATGCATGGTTATAGCAATAATTCCTTTTTGATCGAGGAGACCATTGTTCACAAACCTATTACAGCTCAGCCTAGAGGATCTGTTGCCTCTTCCTGTAGCACCGAACCTACTATCTCAGGGCCAATTCCTTCATCCGGCTCCAGAGAAACTACACCTGATGGCATGGAAATTGAGTGGACTAGGTTGTTAGAACAAGGTTGCTCGCAGGAGGTAGTGTCAACACTATTACAGGCTAGGAAGTACTGCACTAACACCGCGTATGGGAGAATATGGGAAAGATTCACTTCCGTTGCCCAACAAAAGAACTGGAATCCGTTATCTCTGCAGGCTCTGCATGTTTTAGAGTTCCTCCTGACAGGTTTAAGTAAGGGTCTGAGTTCAAGTACTCTCAAGGTACAAATTTCTGCCCTGTCTGCAAAAACAGGCATCAGATGGGCCTTGTATTCGCTGGTGATTCAATTCATGAAGGCATGCTTAAAGATCAGACCTCCAAGAAGACCAACATTTCCATCATGGGACCTCTCAATAGTCCTAGATGCAATTTCAAATCCCCCATTTTATCCTGGGGACTCGATCTCATTATGGGATTTAACAATGAAATTACATTTCCTTATCGCTATTACATCAGCTAAGAGAGTTTCAGAGATGCAAGCCTTGTTAATTACAGAACCCCATCTGCGGTTTTATCCAGACAGAGTGGTCCTAAAACCAGCAGACCACTTTATTCCAAAAGTTTCAACATCATTCCATTTCAACCAGGACATTAATCTCCCAACTTTCATGAACTACCAAGGTGAACCACATGCCTTAGATGTCAAATCAGTTATTAGCACTAGAGTTGAGCGAACACCTGGAAGTTCGGGTTCTGCTGGTCCGTCCGAACTTCGGGACAAAGTCCGGGTCCGGGTCCGGACGGAACCCGAACGATCGCACGGGCAGGCCTGGGCCTGGGCCTGAAACAGGGCTTCAAGCCTGCCTGGTCGTCTTGGGCTTGAAGGTCCACAAGCGAGTTGAGATCACGATTATTGACTAAACTGTAGATTCCGTACACCAAGTGGAACCATCAAGTACTTTCAACCCTCTAATTACAGGACCAACTTTACCTTACTACAACTTTGAAAACCTTATTTCACCAGACGACCAAAATCCTGGTGAGACAGACCTATTTTGGCGTCTACCCCAAGACATTAATTGTTCCGAACGTAGAGACTTTGAGAGAATCGACTACATTATCGCTATTCCTTTACATTAAAGTAACAATTTAGGGTATTACTC
>BLSH010498043.1:1216251-1232753 GCA_018402905.1 Glandirana rugosa
GCACAGACAGCAGTAGTAAAGTAATCTATCTCAGGATGCAGGATCAGGTCTTAAAATGGCTAAAATCTGTCCCTCACGCCGTCAGCTACCTTTCCCTATACTAACCCAAGGAGCATGTGACTGCAGCACTGTGACTCCAGCTTATAAAGAGGCTGGGTCACATGATGCACTGGCCAATCACAGCCATGCCATTAGTAGGCATGGCTGTGATGGCTTCTAAGGGCAAACCAGTGAAACGCTTGTTGATTGGCTGCCCTGCAGCTTCTCAACACGTGGAATAAAATAGCAGAACCCCGGACCGAACCCGAACGATTTTTGAAATGTCCGGGTCCGGGTCCGTGCCACGGACACCCGAAAGTTCGGTACGGACCCGAACGTTACAGTCCGGGTTCGCTCAACACTAATTAGCACTTATTTGGCAGCAACAGCCACTTTCAGGAAAACTGACAACCTTTTGGTGCTTCCTCACTGGACCAAGAAAGGCCAGATGGCAACACCATGCACTATCGTATCATGGCTCGTCAAATCCATCAGGAAGGCATACTCTATCCAACAACTTCCGGTACCTGAGGGCATTAAGGCTCACACAACTAGGGCAGTGGCAACCTCATGGGCAGTATATTGCAGGGTCTCCCCTGAGACCATATGTAAGGCAGCGACCTGGTCATCCAGAAATACTTTCCTGTCACATTATAAGGTGGACTTTGCTCAATTGACAATGGTTCAGTTTGGAAGGGCTGTTATTCAAGCAAATTCTTCAACCGCATGTTAATAAATACCTTTTTCCTTGCACCCACCCAACTGGCGAGTTATTTCCCAGTGTGTGTGCTTCCATGATGCGTCAGGAAAACAGAAAATTGTATACTCACCTTTCCGTAATTTTCCTTTGCTGACGCATCTTCATGGCAGCACACAACATCCCGCCCTCTGGAAGGTGATATATACAGAGAATGAAGCAGGGTGTCTCTCTTTCAAATTTATAGTTAGCCAATCCTGTCAGGTTATGGGGGTGGGGTCACGGCCCAGTGTGTGAGTGCTGCCATGAAGATGCGTCAGGAAAGGAAAATTACGAAAATGTGAGTATACAATTTTCAGTTTTTCTGTACTTGCACCTAACATCTTTTATATAGGTACATACCTTTGAAGAAATATATGCAATACAGTAGCAGCACCATTTCCACCTATTCATTACTCTTATCATCCTGACCACCCACCCTCTCTCAGGGGGGTTGGTATATTTGGAGGCAGCAGCTATTAAATATTTTTTGGTCCATAGCTCGGAACCGTTTCTGTTTTTCCTTGATAAAAAATAATGTTCTTTAGCAAGGAACATACATTCCACATGAATAATTTTGCTACCACAATCAGTGTGCGCTGTAAAATGCCTCCAGCATTGTTACTGTTTTTGCTTGCTGTAGGCTGCCATTTGCTGAAGCCCAGAGCCCTTGAACAGCAGTAAATCTTTAGGTCAGCAGATTGATCCCCAAATTCAGCTCACTGCCTCAAAATAAAGAGCATGTGCAGAACAGGGTGAGATAGTATCAGTGGCGGCTGGTGCTCAATATTTTGGGGGTGCAGCAAACTAACACCACCCCCCGCACGGTAGACAGAAGGCAGCAATCACCCCCCCCCATGGGAGATGGACGGCGGTGATCACAACATCCTCCCACCCCCCTCTGTGGGAGACGGACGTGAACGCGGAAGTGAGGTGCCTTTCCTTAGGAGGCAGGGGGAAGAAAGAGCCAGGGCCACTCTGACCGCTTCGCCCGGCCGGACTTCAAAGACCTCGTCTGCAGCACACAGAGATACATTATCTTCCCGACCAAACAGGAAGTGTGTCCAGAGACACGATTGGCCAGGGAGTTCTAAGACTCCCTGGCCAATCGGGCTTCCTTATTGGCCAGGAAGAGAATCAGGAAGACAATATTAATTCGCTATTATCACATAACTGGGTGCGCTCAGGGCACAGTGCTCTGCACCCTGAGCCCACCCTTTTTTGAAGCCAATATTGCCTCAGGCTCTAATCATGTGCTTCAAAAAAAAAACCCATTGAATTCCATGTGCCCGACACTCTGCATGTAGATTAGGGGCCAGGCGCATGGATTGGCCGGCTGCCACTGGACAGTACATTAGTGGATTTTAACAGCTTGCTTACTGGGTACTTAAACCACCCCCCCCCCCTCCTGCCCCGACCAATTTTCAGCTTTCAGCACTGTCACACTTTGAATGACAATTGCGCTGTCCTGCAACACTGTACCCATATGAAAGTTCATTTTTTCCCACAAATAGAGATTTCTTTTGGTGGTATTTCATCACTGCTGTTTTTTTTTATTTTTTGCTAAAAAAAATGAAAAAAGACCCATATTTTTGAAAACAGGTAATTTTTTTCTTTCATTGATGCGTGCTGGTGAGGCAGCACTGATGGACACTGATAGGCTGCACTGATGGGCACTGATAAAGTGGCACTGATGGCACTGATAGGTGGCACTGGTGGGCACCGATGGGTGGCACTGGTAAGTGTCAATGATAGTTGTCCCTGATGGGTAGCACTGATGGGCACTGGTAGGTGACACTTATAGGTGGCACTGATGATGAGGCACTGATGGGCACTGGTTGGCAGCACTGATGGGCACTGATAGGTGGCACTAATGTGCACCTGTAGGTGGCACTTGTGGGCAGTGTTAGATGGCACTGGAGGGAACTGTATAGCAGCAGTGCCTCTCCATGTGCTGGACCAATGTCTTGTGTATTCAGCCGGTGATCGGCTTTTTTTTCCCTCACGCTGTCAGGAACCGGCCCCTTATACCGATCTGTGATCAGCCAAGTCTCGTTGACTCGGTGATGACAAAGTGCACTGCGCGCATCCCACAGGTGGCGCGCAGGTGGCTCGTGCATGGAAAGACGTCCATGGACGTCGTCCCAGCAATTCAGGTCCATACTATAGCCATCTTTCAGCTATAGTGTGGACGCGAAGAGGTTAAACAGTATTGGCACTTGTTTTTAATGTTTTACATAGCTATACCTGCAGAAGGGGCCAAGCAACAACTGACTGCAGTTGCTGAGCAGCAATGTCTATTGTCTATTGTCACCTATTTCTATTCAGCATGGAGTCACATACAAGAATCATTTTTTTTCATGGGGGACGTCATTGAGTGGAATTTTCTTTTCTGTACATGAGGCAATCATATTACAGCTGATGCCTGTCTTCATCCCTCTTTTAACTATATCTCAATGCAAGTGTTAGTTTCATGACTCTCTTCTTCTATTCTCTCAGCTCATCTCCACCTTCCCATTAAACTGGATCTCTTCAGAGTGCTGTTAGAAACAGAGAAAGCGTACACAGATAAAATGCTGGGAATGATGCTTTTACTGGATCAATCTTCACTTGAAGCAAAGAGATCATGTTTTCTTTTTTTCACAGGAGGCATTGTATGTCGGGTGTACTTTGCTGTTCTCTCTACCTTTGCTAGTTTCCCTCTTTTCTTATTGCAGAAGTATCTAAACTCACCTGGGGATCAGGACTAATGTTATCATGTCCAGCCAGACCAGTGGTAAAGTTTACATGGTGATATAGGTTGAATTTGTCAATCAGACAGTGGCAACTACTCTTTTCAGATTCCCAGATCCAACAGGCACAACCCCCACTTTACCATTCCTCCCTCTCCTGATTGGAGGATCATTTTCCAATGAAGGAACACATAAGACAGTAAGGAAATTATATTTTCATGCCTAGAGCTCATTGCATAGCATAAATGATAAATAAATAAATCCAAAGACCAAATATATCAGTCAATATGCATCGGCTAACTATAACTATATAGGGCCTATTTATGAATGCTTTCACCCAGGATTCAGACAACTTTCACTGTAGATTTACAAAGTCTTCCAAATCCATCTTATGTGAAAAATGTATAAACCTTGGTTCAAAGTCATGTGAATCTTGGATGAAAACATTGATAAATAGACCCTTATGATTCATCAGTTAGTTCAACAGTGAGGTCTGTGAACTAGCTATGTACGCAGGTGTGCATTCCTTGTTTTATGCTGCATGGGAGGCTAATAGAAGTCTGGGGTCCCCTTTATTAATATACTTTGTTCAGATATATTCAGCATTCTTATATCACAGTGTGTCTAACAAATGTTAAAGGGGTCCAATATCTGGACACACTTGCATGGGCACGTGGCCACCTGCCTAATCTAGCCATTTGGTTTTAAAAGAAAAAGAAAACTAGCTAATTAATACAGTTATAGGTGGTGTACTGCCCATTTAAAAAATGCCCATACCTGGGGCACAGGTAAAGGTGTCCAATCAGGTGTGGTGGAAGTTTCTAGAAGGCATGGGGCTCATTATATAAAGGGCTGAGCCCCTTTTACAGGTGCTTATCGGTCAGCCAGCGAGAGAGCTTCCCTCCCCCCGTCCCGTTGCAAGCACTTATTTGTGGTTGTGTCACCTCTGGATCCGGGGGGGGGGGTGACATGGTTATTGTTTAAATATGTGATTGTGCTTGAGTTTTCAATGACTAAGCACTTACTGTTCATTTACTGGAGTGATGATGTTCAATTTAATGTATGGTTGTTATTTGCAAAGCAAAATAAAGTGCCGCGGCTAAAATTGTTTCGCCAAAACATGCGTAAGTGAATTCATTTATTGATAATTTGCGTGGTTGTCTTTGGAGATAATGTTATTTGACATATAATTGTACAGCCCATGTTCCCATGCATGTTCTTCTTCTTCTTATTATTATACAGGATTTATATAGCACCAACAGTTTGTACCGCGCTTTACAACATGGGGGCAGACAGTACAGTTACAATACAAATCAATACGGGAGGGATCAGAGGGCCCTGCTCATTAGAGCTTACAATCTGGAAGGGAGGGTAGAGTGGATGTTCTTGAATAAGTAAGGTCAGTTGCACATGTTCCCTATTTGACACCTAGTAAAACTGTGGTACTTTGTGTCAAACTTGTTAATAATTTTAGTTAACGTAAGGCTGTGTGTCAAGTCAATGTTTCCTTACCTCCTAGTCACATCAGCATATATCAGTTCATGTTTCCTTATCGCTACTGTGTTACGTAGAAGTCAGACCCTATATTATTGCTAATTAATACTTCCTTGAATAACATTTGCATGAGGTGATTATGCATAAATGTAAAGAAGTACTAATAATATCAGCAGGAATGGCTCAGCTCCTTTTACTGCTTTGAACATTTAATGTAAATGAATGAAGAAATCCTATCAATCAGCTTTATCAGTATGAATGACTCTTGGGAGACTGGTTGTGCAGCTACTGGGTAAACTCCGCTGACATCTGACAAAACTTCCAAGTGAATTTGAGGTCAAACATCAACATTTATTCTAGCATGCGGCGTATATTTTGCTAAAATGCATATTGTAATTTATGTTAAATGAAAATGAGGCTGGGATTTTTATATTACTTACAGCTCTACTGCATTTTCACAAAATACAGTTTTAGGAACTCCAGGCAAATAGCTTTATACACAATCTAAATTGAGACACATGAACTGTTTACTTACAACTTAGCCTTAAGCCAATGGTACGCATTGTGACAAGTTGGGGATTTTGTAGCTCATTGGTAGCGCCAAACAGTGAGTTTACTCCACACCAGAAGTAGGTTTTAGGGCTTTTTCTGCCCACTTTTACAGTATCTCACAAAAGTGAGTACACCCATCACATTTTTGTAAATATTTTATCATATCTTTTTATGTGACAACACTGAAGAAATGGTACTTTGCTACAATATTAAGTAGTGAGTGTGCAGCTTGTATAAAAGTGTACATTTGCTGCCCCCTCAAAATAACTCAACACACAGCCATTAATGTCTAAACTGCTGGCAACAAAAGTGAGTACACCCCTAAGTGAAAATGTCCAAATTGGGCCCTAAGTGTCAATATTTTGTGTGGCCACCTTTATTTTCCAGCACTGCGTTAACCGTCTTGGGCATGGAGTTCACCAGAGCTTCACAGGTTGCCACTGGAGTCCTCTTCTACTTCTCCATGACAACATCACAGAGCTGGTGAATGTTAGAGACCTTGCGCTCCTCCACCTTCCATTTGAGGATGCCCCACAGATGCTCAATAGGGTTTAGGTCTGGAGACATGCTTGGCCAGTCCATCACCTTTACCCTCAGCTTCTTTAGCAAGGCATTGGTCATCTTGGAGGTGTGTTTGGGGTCGTTATTATGTTAGAATACTGCCCTGCGCCCAGTCTCTGAAGGGAGGGAATCATGCTCTGCTTCTTTATGTCACAGTACATGTTGGCATTCATGGTTCCCTCAATGAACTGTAGCTCCCCAGTGCCGGCAGCACTCATGGAGCCCCAGACCATGACATTCCCATCACCATGCCTGACTGTAGGCAAGACACACTTGTCTTTGTACTCTCACCTGGTTGCCACCACATACGCTTGACACCATCTGAACCAAACAAGTTTATCTTGGTCTCATCAGACTACAGGACATGGTTCCAGTAATCCATGTCCTTAGTCTGCTTGTCTTCAGCAAACTGTTTGTGGGATTTCTTGTACATTATCTTTAGAAGAGGCTTCCCTCTGGTGTGACAGCCATGTAGACCAATTTGATGCATGGTCTGAGCACTGACAGGCTGACCCCTGACCCCTTCAACCTCTGCAGCAATGCTGGTAACACTCATATGTCTATTTCCCATCCTCTGGATATGATGATGAGCATGTACACTCAACCTCTTTGGTCAACTATAGCGAGTCCTGTTCTGAGTGGAACATGTCCTGTTAAACCGCTGTATGATCTTGGCCACCATGGTGCAGCTCAGTTTCAGGGTCTTGGCAAACTTCTTATAGCCTAGGCCATCTTTATGTAGAGCAACAATTCTTTTTTTCAAATCCTCAGAGAGTTCTTTGCCATGAGGTGCCATGATGAACTTCCAGTGACCAGTATGAGAGAGTGAGAGCGATAACACCAAATTTAATACATCTGCTCCCCAATCACACCTGAGACCCTGTAACACCAACGATTTGCATGACACTGGGGAGGGAAAATGGCTAATTAGGCCCAATTTGGACATTTTCACTTAGGGGTGTACTCACTTTTGTTGCCAGCAGTTTAGACATGAATGACTGTGTGTTGAGTTATTTTGAGGGGACAGTAAATGTACACTGTTATACAAGCTGTACACTCACTACTTTATATTGTAGCAAAGTATCATTTCTTCAGTGTTGTCACATGAAAAGATAGAATAAAATATTTACAAAAATGTGAGGGGTGTACTCACTTTTGTGAGATACTGTATTTAACCGCTTACCCACCGGAGCCCTTTTTTACATTTGTTGGTTACAAGTTAAAAACAGTTTTTTTGCTAGAAAACTACGTAGAACCCCCAAACATTATATGTATTTTTTTCAAACACCCTAGAGAATAAAAAAGCGATTGTTGCAATACTTTTTGTCACACGGTATTTGCACAGCGGTCTTTCAAGCGCGATTTTTTTGGAAAAATTTCTGAGTTAAACATTTTTTGAGTTAAAAAATAAGACAACAGTAAAGTTAGCCCAATTTTTTTTGTATATTGTGATAGACAATGTTACGCAGAGTAAATAAATACCATACATGTTACAGTTGTAAATTGCGCATACTTGCGGAATTGTGACAAACTCCGGTACTTAAAAATCTCCATAGGCGAAGCTTTAAAAATGTGTAACGGTTACCGGGTTAGAGGTGCAAAGGAGTTCTTTTGCTAGAATTATTGCTCACACTCTGGCGATCGCGGCAATAGCTCACATGTGTGGTTTGAACACCGTTTTCATATGCGGGCGTGACTTACGTATGCGTTTTCTTTGCTACACGAGCACGCGGGACAGTGGCGCTTTAAAAACATTTATTTTTTTTATTTATTTTATTTTTTTTAGCACAGTTCCTTTAAAAAAAAAAAAAATCTGATCACTTTTATTGCTATCACAAGGAATGTAAACATCCCTTGTGATAGTTATATGTGGTGATAGGTACTCTTTATGGAGGAATGGGGGGTTTAAAAGACCCCCCATCCCTCCTTTGCACTTCACAGTATTCAGATCGCCAAAAATGGCGATTTTGAATACTGTCATTTTTAAAAAACTGGCGCCGTTAGCTGCCGAGTAAACCGGAAGTGACATTTACGAAGCAGACCCGATCAGAGCCAATTCCGGCTTCCTTCAGGTCTCCTCCTTGCCGGTAAATGTGCCGGATCAGAGCTCCGGTCTCCCAGTGGGATGGGAGGCCGGAGAAGAGCGGTGGAAGGCGGTGGGAAGGGGGTGTCCCCTCCTGCGGCCCGGGATAACGACTGAGCGGCTCCCGAGCCGGATCGTCCATTATCGCCGGATAGCCGTTTGCCCGCTCTAAAAAAATTTAGCTGCAGGCTATATCCCGATACCTCCACTTAAAGCAGGGGCCATTTATAAACAGTGATTTGCGTTAAGTGGTTAAAAGTAACACAAAAATGCACATAGATATCTTCCCACACAGGGGTTCTCACCATTAATACGATAAGGAAAAACAACCTACATCCTTGAGGCTCCCTATGCAGGTCTAATGCTCTGATCAATATCTCATGGTCTTCCTGACCATCAAACACATCTAGTGCTCATGCATACACGCTGTACCTCAGCTGTGTCCTTTCTGCAGCATCCCAGTTGCTCCATCTGTCCCAGACTGTCTTTCTCACACAGGCTCGTGCCTCAATCTGTCCAGTCCTGGATAATATAGTGCAGCATGCAATGCTCACAGCTCCGGACCGATACTGCATCCACCTAGGTAAGTAGGATTCTAAAATAAAAAATCCCCATACTTCTCTTTTAATGCATACAATGCATTAAGGTAAAAAAAACTTCAACCTTTACAACCACTTTAAGCTTCTGTGCTGATGAACATTGCCCAGGCACATCCCACTTTTGTCAACATTTATATCAGACCTTCCATTAAATAAATCTTTATTGAAAGACCCTTATCTGCAAAGGTGGCTTAAAATATAAAGCTGTTGGTAAGAAAAAAGTAATAATTACCCTTGCCCCAACCTCTGATGCTTTTTGGAGGAACCGGTAACATTACCATGCCCCAAACTTGCCTCTTGGTATAAGCTGAGCACTTGAAATCCTGTGAGAATGAACTCCAGTCTTTTTCAGGGACATAAATACTCTTGTAGAGTTTTGAGCACAGAGCTATGCCAGGAGGCACCCACACCTCTAGAAAGTGTTGGAGGCTAGGACCAAAGTACATATTTTTTTCCTTTTTTTAGCAAAACTTTATCTTTAAAAGGTATCTCCACTTTTTAGCGAAAAAAAATAAATACAAAAAAAATATATATATATACAATATATATATATCATACAATTGCTACACCAGCCATATTGTAATTGAATGTTATTAATAATTACCATTCCTTTTTTCAATCTGCCGCGTGACAGTTTTCAGTAACCTCCAACGCAATATGGCTACTTGGAGGGCTTCTGTAAACATTTTCTGCTGTTGTGATTGACGCGCTGATTTTCCCAGAAGTCTGCACAAAGTTATAATTCAGATTATAGGTTTCCTCTGTAACACAAATCTAATTTTTCATGGGATACTTCCAAAGGGTTACTTACTTCTGAAGAGATGCTGACCTTGCAGCTTTCTGCATTAGAACAGCGCAAGTGCATCAGCTGATTAACAATAAACAAGTCACTTTCAGATTCATCTGCCCATTCAAAATCAAACAGATTTTTTTCAGAACAGAAACAGGTAGGAATCAGCAACAAAGGTTGTTAAAAATCCTTGCAAATCCTTACATTGATCACCCAGAGGGGATTTTTTTCTCAACAAAAGTGGAGTTACTCTTTAATCACTTCTGTAGGAGATTTGACTTTTGAGATCAAATGGCAGCCAACAACAATTAAGAAATATGCATGTTATCACTGTAGTGTATGTGGACAAGCTGTAAAGAAATTGCTGGACATCTGCAGCATTAAACTGTAAGAAAGGATAAAAACGTGTTACATCAATGTAAAGTGGCTGCAGGACAACATTACATGTAACAAAGGATAAAAAAGGTACAAACTATTACCTCCCACACCCAAATTCTCCAAGATATGCTGCTGGATGCTGTCATCTGCAGATGTGCCTGCTTAGTGTTAAATATGCCAGTTTTTGTTAGGCATTATAAAATCTTTTATAATACTGTGCATTCCATTTTTCCTGTTTCAGTAGACTTCAAAGTGCCTCACTGTGCTGACTGAGGGGGTTTAAGAGCAGTTTGCTTTTCAGTTGAAAGGGTAAGATTTTAACTTATAAATGGCCTTTTGGTTTGAAAGACAAACTGCTCTGAAACGTTTAACTTAAACTTTTTAACTTAAAACGTACAAGCTGTCACTGAATGCGTTATTTTTCTGCAGAATCTGTTTTCGCGGAAAGCAACATGTTTTTTTACCCCCTGGCTTTCTGACAATTTAATGTTGGGCCTAAAAAAAAATCCATGGAAACGGTAACAAACTCTAAATTTTACTTCTGATGTTTTTATGGAACTGATACATTATGCCTCTGGACCAGATGAGCTTATTCTCTAATGCTACCATCACAGTGATGCACAATATTAATTATATGTTAATGCATAAAGAGCTTACAACCAAATTGCTCTACCATACTCCAAAATCAATTTGGGCAGAGCCTCCTGAGCTATAGTATAACACAAAAGTGAGTACACCCCTCACATTTTTGTAAATATTTTATTATATCTTTTCATGTGACAACACTGAAGAAATGACTCTTTGCTACAATGTAAAGTAGTGAGTGTACATCTTGTATAACATTGTAAATTTGCTGTCCCCTCAAAATAACTCAACACACAACCATTAATGTCTAAACCGCTGGCAACAAAAGTGAGTACACCCCTAAGTGTAAATGTCCAAATTGGGCCCAAAGTGTCAATATTTTGTGTGACCACCATTATTTTCCAGCACTGCCTTAACCCTCTCTGGCATTGAGTTCACCAGAGCTTCACAGGTTGCCATTGGAGTCACCTTCCACTCCTCCATGACAACATCACAGAGCTGGTGAATGTTAGAGACCTTGCGCTCCTCCACCTTCCATTTGAGGATGCCCCACAGTCTGATGCTCAATAGGGTTTAGGTCTGAGACATGCTTGGCCAGTCCATCACCTTTACCCTCAGCTTTTTTAGCAAGGCAGTGGTCATCTTGGAGGTGTGTTTGGGGTCATTATCATGTTGGAATACTGCCTTGTGGCCTCGTCTCCAAAGGGAAGGAATCATGCTCTGCTTCAGTATGTCACAGTACATGTTGGCATTCATGGTTCCCTGAGTGAACTGTAGCTCCCCAGTGCCGGAAGCACTCATGCAGCCCCAGACCAAGACACTCTCACTACCATGCTTGACTGTAGGCAAGACACACTTGTCTTTGTACTCCTCACACGCTTTACACCATCTGAACAAAATAAGTTTATCTTGGTCTCATCAGACCACAGGTCAGGGGTCACGTCCTTAGTCTGCTTGTCTTCAGCAAACTGTTTGCGGGCTTTCTTGTGCATCATCTTTAGAAGAGGCTTCCTTCTGGGACGTCAGCCATTCAGACCAATTTAATGCAGTGTGCCGCATATGGTCTGAGCACTGACAGGCTGACCACCCATCCCTTCAACTTTTGCAGCAATGCTGGCAGCACTCATATGTTTATTTACCAAAGACAACCTCTGGATATGACTCTGAGCATATGCACTCAACTTCTTTGGTCGACCATGGCGAGGCCTGTTCTGAGTGGAACCTGTCCTGTTAAACTGCTGTATGGTCTTGGCACCAGTACTGCAGCTCAGTTTCAGGGTCTTGGCAATCTTCTTATAGCCCAGACCATCTTTAAGTAGAGCAACAATAATTTTTTTCAGATCCTCAGAGAGTTCTTTGCCATGAGGTGCCATGTTGAACTTCCAGTGACCAGTTTGAGAGAGTAAGAGTGATAACACCAAATTGAACATGCCTGCTCCCCATTCACACCTGAAACCTTCAAACACTAATGAGTCACATGACATTGGGGAGGGAAAATGGCAAATTGGGCCTAATTTGGACATTTTTACTTAAGGGTGTACTCACTTTTGTTGCCTTTGGTTTAGAAATGAATGGCTTTGTGTTGAGTTATTTTGAGGGGACAGCAAATTTACAATGTTATACAAGCTGTACACTCACTACTTTACATTGTAGCAAAGTGGCATTTCTTCAGTGTTTTCACATGAAAAGATACAATAAAATATTTACAAAAATGTGAGGGATGTACTCACTTTTGTGAGATACTGTCTGAGATATTAAACTAACCAAAACTAAAGATCAAGAGTACTAACCATTCAGTGACTATGCTGCATTCAGGTGAAACTCCCACCAGCCCAGTGAAAGGGAGGGATGAGTGTTTGTGAAGAACAGCCAAAAAGTTAGGAAAAGTTAGGACTCAAAAAAAAGTGAAGCAAAAGTCTAGCAAGGCGCAAAAGCAATATTTCTGGCTAGTACATATTGAAATTGGTGTGTCCACCATTAGACTGGGCTTTAATGTGTGATGGTATAAAGTGGAGTACAGATTTACCTGATAATAGCTAATAATTTGGACTTGTGTCAAAGCTATCTTTTTTTTGTTCAATACGTTTTTATTGGAAACAGTGTACAAAGAACAACAATATGATGCGTCTTATATTGCAAACTAAGCGATATACAAAAAAGTGTAGAGTGGGGTCCACAATTAAGTTACCCTGAGCTAAGTAAAGTATTATACATACCGTGAACCGGTCAGTAGACTCTAAGCATTTTAACCATGATATAAACGTTAGAAGTTGGACAGGTAGAGGTGAAAGAGGGAGGAAGTAGCGATAGGGCATAAAGTTAAGGGTAGTATAGCTTGGAAAAAAGAGGGCGGGGGGGATATAAACTGCCTCAAATAGATCTTGGTCTAGGTGTGTATATTAAGATACCTTATTCGCGTTGGGACATAATGTCCACATATTTCGAGGAGAATGTAAAGGCGAACCAGCATGACCAGATTTTATTGGAGGTTGAGGCCCTACCTCTGAATTCGTGAGTGAGATCTTCCATATGATAGATATGACCCATGACTTGCAGCCATTGACGTACAGTTGAGATGGTGGCTTCTTTCCAAAATATGTGCGTGACCGCCGCGTTCAAGAGGTACGGGGTTATGGATTTTTTATGGATGGTTAAGATTGAACTCTCTCTCGTTTGCCCAGTGGTTCGCCTGTACAGTTAAACAATACAACCCACGGATCACAGTTTGAAGATGATTTTAGAACAGTTATATGGCTTCTACGTTAATTAATATTTTTCAGACCCAGTTTGAAGATGGTCCACGTCCACCTCCATTTTTGATTTTTTTATGTTTTTATTTTTTTAGAAATGCTTTTAGTTATTTCCCTGTCCCCATTTCTTTGTAGGGCACTTGTCCCACCCTTACCCCCATTTCCTTCCTTTTGCAGACCTCTAGGACTTTCCAGGACTTTTTTACAGCCATTTTTGTGCCTAAAAGTTCAGGTCCCCATTGATTTCAATGGGGTTCGGGGTCCAGGACAAAGTTCGGGTTCTGTCCGGACCCGAACCCGGATTGTCCCGAAGTTCGGCCGAACCAGCAGAACCCGGACTTCCAGAAGTTCGCTCAACTCTAGTTAAGATTGAACTCTCTCTCGTTAGACAGGACATGAAAAAATTACGTGACCAAACCTTGGCCTTAGAGGGAAGAGTCAGTACTATGGAGGATGACTGGGCCCCCCATGCAGCGTGATGTGCATTACAGCACAGCCATCATGGCCAAGCATGCAGTGCATATAGACATGGAAAACCGGATGAGAAGAAATAACGGGAAGAACCTTGCGCATTTTATCGAACAGTGGCTCCTGAACATATATTGGAGAGGTGCTTTTTCCCCACTCTTTTGCGTCGAGAGAGCACCTAGAGTCCCTATGAGGCCCTTGCCGCCAGGCCACCCTCCGCGCACATTTTTGTTTAAATTACTCAGTTATAAGGTAAGTGATGTCATACTCTCAAAAGCAAGATCATTGGGTGATGATTTGGTGATGGGAAATGCAAAAATTTCACTGCTCCCTGACTTCTCTGCGGAGGTGCAGAAGCAGAGAGCAAACGATAACCACTTGCCGACAGCAGTCTGACGGCAGCAAGATGGCACAATATCGCAAACCGCCGTCATATGCCGGCCGCTGCGAGATCCCGCACTGTGAGCATGCACTCACTGTGTTCCGGGGGGGCCAGGGAGTGGGTAGGGTGGACTCGATCGCCACTTGCTACCTGTGATGGCCCCCCTGCAGTGAAAGAATGGAGGTCCGTGTAAGTAAACACGGATCTCCGTTCTGACAGAGGGGGAAGGGCTGTGATCACAGGCTTCCTGTATATGGAAGCTGTGATCACTCCCCTCCCCCTGCCAGCCCAGCCCACATACAGTTAGAACACACTGAGGGAACACAGTTAACCCTTATAGCGCCCCCTGTAGGTTAGCCCCTTCACTGCCAATGGCATTTACACAGTAATCAGTGCATTTTTATAGTACTGATCGCTGTATAAGTGCCAATGGTCCCAAAAAAGTGTCAAAATGGTCCGACATGTCTGCTGCAATATCGCAGTACTGCTAAAAATCGCAGATCGCCGCCATTACTAGTAGAAATAAATAAATAAATAAAAACCCCAGAAATTAATTCTCATGGTTTGCAAACGTGGCAACTTTTGTGCAAACCAATCAATAAACGCAGACTGCAATTTTTTTTTTTACCAAAAATATGAGGAAGAATATTATCGGCCAAAACCGATGAAAAATAATTTTTTTAATTTTTTATTTTGGATTTGTATTTTAGCAAAAAGTAAGAAATTAGTTTTTTTTTTAGCGGTGATCAGAAATGACACAAAGTGGATCTAATACCACCAAAAGAAAGCTCTATTTGTGGGAAAAAAAGGACGCAAATTTTGTTTGAGTACAACATTGCACAACTGCGCAATTGTAAGTTAAAGCGACGCAGTGCCGAATCGCAAAAAGTGCTCTGGTCCTAAAGTGTGAAATCCTTCCGGGGTTGAAGTGGTTAATGAAGTCAAGAAACGTCTGAGGGCCCTCAACATACAGTACTCCATGCTATGCCCAACACACTTGCATGTAGTATCAGGCGACCAGGTTTGCTTCTTTGATAAGCCACAATGTGCATTGCACTGGCTAATATAGGGAGGATTGTTCCCTTAGAGATGAAGCAGTTCACCGCAGACTAAACGCCTGAGAGACTGTGAATGCTGGACAAGTTTATTTTGTTCCCTGTCTGGATACTTGGATGTCCATATTCTTTCTACTATGAGCAAGGCGGCAGCCTTAGAAGTCTACAGTTACATTCCATCGCCTGATGTCATCTATTGTGACACTTAGGAATGAGAGCTGTCTTCTTGGACAGGCAAAGTACTTAACTCCACCGGTTCTTATAATCTCCTGGAGACAAAGATTTTTTCATTTTTTGTATTTTATTTTTATGACCCAGTTGGTCTTTTGGATGCCTATTGCCGTGACAAGGAACTTCATACTGTGCCTTAAAAATGCCTACCCACAAACTGGTGATGTATTGTAGTAGTCTTATAACCCCTTTTTTCTCCTAAACAGAACTACTGGAATAAGGACTCTACCCGGGGCGGGTTGAGAGGGCAGTATTATTTTTATTCCCCCCCCTTTTTTTTTTACAATTGAATGTCTATTATTGTCTCATTTATCATGGCAGGATCTCATGTGATGCTTAGCTGGAATGTGAGGGGCATGGGAACGGGGTGAAAAGGTTGGCTGTAACACGGGTAGCTAAGAGGCTTTGTTCCTCTGTACTTTGCTTAAAGGAAACCTATATGTCAAAAGCCCAACCAATACAATTGTGTTCCCACTTGTTCAGCCAACAGTTCCACTCCACATACTTCCCTTCTCCTGGGGTGTCAGTGTACTGGTCCCTCAGGGGATCCCCTTCTCATGTACTCAGTCTATGGTTGATGGTGAGGTATGATTTGTTTTCCTGCGATGTAACCTAGATGGTTTAGAATGTATATTAGCTAATGAATAGAGTTGAGCGAACACCTGGACGTTCGGGTTCTGCTGGTCCGTCCGAACTTCGGGACAAAGTCCGGGTCCGGGTCCGGACGGAACCCGAACGATCGCACGGGTAGATCCAATGTAGCGTCCTTTTGTTTAGTATGGAGTGGTAGTTGGTATCTGACTCATGTACTCTTCCCCTAGGGGACTCCCTGGTCATGTGACTGTGGGGTCCTCTTCCCTTCATACACCTCACCTTGACAACCGACTTGTTCACCCTTGTGTTAACATAACCAACCCGAAAACTGTATATCCAAAGGAAATTCGTTTCATGTCTCCTTGTTTCGGAGAATCGATGGGCACAATGTCGGTTGGAAAAGTGGGGCAAGGGTACGGGGAGTGTAAGGTCGATTCGTAGTGTACTCTAGGACGGTACTATTTACTCTGTTA
>BLSH010498043.1:1261008-1272124 GCA_018402905.1 Glandirana rugosa
CCCCCCCCCCCCCCCCCCCCCCCCCCCCCCCCCCCCCCCCCCCCCCCCCCCCCCCCCCCCCCCCCCCCCCCCCCCCCCAACCCACACAATTTTTTCAGTGATTTTTATCTATAATGCCGGGAGTTTGCAATATATTACAGCTGCAAAACGATTTTAAATGACAATTTTTTCCTTTAGAAATGTCATTTTGCTCTGGCACTTGACGGGACTCAATCTCCGCTGTCTACCCGCGATGGCTACCCTGCAGTGAGAGAACAGAGGTCCATGTATGTAAACATGGATCTCCGTTCTGACAGAGGGGGAAGGGATGTGATCCCAGGCTCCCTGTATATGGGAGCCGTGATCACTCCCCTCCCCCAGCCAGCCCAGCCCCCATACAGTTAGAACACATTGAGGGAACACAGTTAACCCCTTAGAGCCCCCTCCAGGTTAATCCTTCACTGCCAATTGCATTTATACAGTAATCAATGCATTTTCATAGCACTGATCGCTGTATAAATGCAAATGGTCCCAAAAAAGTGTCAAAATGGTCCGACGTGTCCGCTGCAACATTACAGTACTGCTAAAAATCGCAGATCGCCGCCATTACTAGTAAAAAATAAAAATTAATTCTCATAATTCGTAAATGCTGCAACTTTTGCGCAAACCAATCAATAAACTCCGATTTCTATTTATTTTTACCAAAAATATGAGGAAGAATATAAATCGGCCAAAACCAATGAAAAAAAAATTATATATGTTTTTTTTTATATGTATTTTAGCAAAAAGTAAGAAATATTGTTTGTTTGTTTTTTTTTTGCAAAATTGTCGCTCCTTTTTTGTTTATAGTGGTGATCAGAAATGATGCAGAGGTGATCAAATACCACCAAAAGAAAGCTCTATTTGGGGGAAAAAAAGGACACAAATTTTGTTTGGGTACAACGTAGCACGACAGCGCAATTGTCAGTTAAAGCGACGCAGTGCCGAATCGCAAAAAGTGCTCTGGTCCTAAACTGGGAAATCCTTCCCGGGCTGAAGTGGTTAAAATCCCTGCTCCTCATAAAAAATTATTTAAAAACTTTTTTTTGCATTGATACATGTCCCCTAGGGCAGGACCCGGGTCCCCATACACTTTTTTATGGCAATAACTTGCATATAAGGCTTTAAAATGAGCACTTTTGATTTTTCGTGTTTGGGTTCCATAGACCTTAATAGGGTTTGAATATTTGCACAAATTTATTGCCTACTCGCATGTTATGGTGCGAACCGAACCGGGGGGTGTTCGGCTCATCCCTAATAATATATGTATTTTATTAGGATGGTATTCATACTGGTATCATCAACAGTTGGCATGTTTATTTATAATAGATACATTTTAGAAGGTGTAGAATAGTTGTTTAAGTTATAGCCAGGTTTTTATTTATTTTGGTTTCTTTGCATATTCATGACGTGTCACACATTTCACAGTGCCTGCTTTTTGAACTATAGAGTTGCTGAAAGGAGGGGTTTTAAGAGTCTGTACAGGAATCACTGCTTGCTGGCAGCAATGTATCATGGAATATGTAGTCTTTAGAAATTGAAAGTAAATTGAAGGAATGGGCAGAGGGGAAGCTGCAAAGCATGCAGGGAATTCAGCAAGTTGTGGAACGAGATGGCCAGCAGGAAGGCAGCACTGATGACATGAACGTAAGCTTAAGTAACCTTAGGACTGTATTACAGTTAAAAACGAACAATATTTCTAGTGTAGCGGAGTGCTCCTTATACTCATATACAGATGTGGAGTAATGTCTTAACCCTCCAACACCTGGGCTCCAACAAGACCATGGGCTCCTGTACACATTCAGGGAATTTAATTTACCCTGTCTTCCACCCTCTGCAGCTCAGAGAGACCACATTGGACGAGGTTGAGGTGGCGGGGCATACAATCTGCAGCCAGGTGCACTGTCCTCCAGTGGGCATCTCATCTAAAGCCAGGTATACAGGCCTTCAAGGGTCGTACCAGCATGCAGTCAGCCGGGCAGAAGCCCAATAGCATGTAGCTTCTACAGAAGACCCATCCACTCTAAGGAGCACTGGCACTGCTCCAGTTATTGCCAGAGTACTGAGCTTCAAGTGTGGTGGCCCTGTGTCTCAAGCTACTTTCCTGTGCTACCATCCCTGAGACCTGAGACTCCATCAGCTGCTTGCCTGTGATGAATGTCTAGAGATTCCTCCAACTGTTCATCTGTGTACCCAGACCTACCCTGGGCTTCAATGTGAGAGATGCTGTAGAGGCTAAGTGCAAGTAACTCATTATGTACCATATTGTTTGCTGAAATAGTAGTCATTTTCTAGAATATGAGGCTACAGAGCCTTAACGTGTTAGTAAACCCACAACAGTAGAATCAGTCTGTATATGAAGTAAAACATGCTTGTCTTACTCACTGTGGAACCTAAGGGGTTGGGTAGGGGAGATGCATGTGATTGGCACAGGGCCAATCAGCACTCTCCAGGCAGAGGGTCATGAGTCATGCAGCCTCATAGGACAGTCAGAGGAGAATGAAAACGCTCCTACAAGCTTTAACCACTGCAGCCACGTAAGGATTTACCCCTTTAATGACCAGGCCCTTTTTTGCGATACGGCACTCCGTCTCTTTAACTGACAATTACGCTGTAGTATGACGTTGTACCCAAACAAAACGGATGTCTTTTTTCCCCCACAAATAGAGCTTTCTTTTGTTGGTATTTGATCACCTCTGCAGTAATTTTTTGCGCTATAAACACCGACAATTTTGAAAAAAAAATTTTTATTATTTACTTTCTGCTATAATACATATCCAAAAAAAAAAAAAAAAAAAAAATATATATATATATATATATATATATATATATATATATATATATATATATTCACCAGTTTAGGCCAGTATATATTCTTATACATATTTTAGGTAAAAAAAAAAAAAATTGCAATAAGCGTATATTGATTGGTTTGTGCAAAAGTTATAGCGTCTAGAAACTATGGGATAGGTTTATGGACTTTTATTTTTTATGTTTTTACTGTTAATAGTGGCAATCTGCGATTTTTAGCAGGACTGTGACATTGCAGCAGACAAATCTGACCCTAAGCGACACTTTTTGGGGACCAGTGACATTATTACATTGACCAGTGCTAATAAAAATGCACTGATCAATGAATAAATGACACTAGCAGGGAAGGGGTTAACACTAGGAGGTGATCAAGGGGTTAACTGTGTTCCCTGGGTGTGTTCTAACTGTGTGGGGGCTGGGCTTATTGGAACACCACAGAGATCGCTGTTCCCGATCACTGGGAACAGCAGTTCTCCATGATGTCCCCTGCCAGAACGGGGATCCGCCTTGTTTACATAGGCAGATCCCTGTTCTGCCTCTGTGTACCTCGATCGCGGGCTGCCGGCGCCAACAGTTTCACATGCATTCACGCAATAGAGCCAACCTGCCGCCGTATATATACAGTGGCTGGTCAGCAAGTGGTTAACCAGTGTTCGGCCGGACACTGATAGAAGTCACAAGACTGCTTATGAGTTCCTCTTAGTATTTTTATTTATTTATTTATTTCAGGTACTTATATAGCTCAGTCAATTTACGCAGCGCTTTTACATATACATTGTACATTCACATCACTCCCTACCCTCAAGGAGATTACAATCTAAGGTCCCTAACTCACATTCATACATATACAAGGGCCAATTTAGAGAGGATCCAATTAACCTACCAGCATGTCTTTGGAGTGTGGGAGGAAACCGAAGAACCCAGAGGAAACCCACACAGGCACAGGGAGAACATGCAAGCTCCAGGCCATTAGTGTCGTGGTTGGGATTCGAACCAGCGACCCTTTTGCTGCTAGGCAAAAGTGCTAACCACTACACCATTGTGCCACCCTGCTCAATGAGTTGAACATTGTTCTGTACTGTATACACCCATTTGCCTACTCTGTCTGCATTGTTATTCCTACTCAGCACCTGTTTAGTAAAGTTCAGGTTAAAGCTATATTCTGTCTGATCATTTGACTGATTCCCCTACCTGTTACTTTAGTAAAAACGAATGTACTAATCTGAGCTCCTTGGTATTTGGTAATACATCTCAAATTTAACTAACAGTTTACCTGTAGGGAACAGTTTTCATTGTCTAGAGCAGGGGTTTCCAAACGATGGCCCTCCAGTTGTTCAGGAACTACATTTTCCATCATGCCTAGTCATGTCTGTGAATGTCAGAGTTTTACAATGCCTCATGGGATGTGTAGTTCTGCACCAGCTGGAGGGCTGTAGTTTGGAGATCCCTGGTCTAGAGGTGAGAATGTTTGGATCAGGGTCCTTTCACACAGGGCGGACTCCGCCTGCAATCCACTTGCTCAGCAGGGGATCTGTCTGCTGATCTCCGCTGAGCTGGCGGATGACAGGTATATGTCTAAGGATGAGCTGAACACCCCCCCGGTTTGGCTCGCACCAGAACACCGCAAACAAACAATAAGTTTGTTTGAATACGCGAACCCTATTAAAGTCAATGGGACTTGAACAGGAGAAATCAAAAGTGCCCATTTTAAAGCCCTATATGCCTTTAAAATAAGTGTATGGGGTCACGGTTACTGCCCTAGGGAACATGTATGTTCTAGAGTTGTCAGCGGTGTACCCCTAGGTTCAGTGTTGGGGCCCTTACTTTTCAATATATTTATACAGTATATGATATAGGGTCTGGGATTAAAAGTACCATTTCAGTGTTTGCAGATGACACCAAGCTATGCAGTGTAATAATGTACTTACAGGATGTCTCCAACTTACAAGCAGACCTCAATGTACTGTTTAATTGGGCGACTATGTGGCAAATGAGGTTTAATGTTGATAAATGTAAAGTTATGCACTTGGGGACTAAGAATATGCATGCATCACACATACTAGGGGGAGTACAACTGGGGGGGAATCCATAGTGGA
Organism: Glandirana rugosa; assembly: GCA_018402905.1. NCBI lineage: Eukaryota > Metazoa > Chordata > Amphibia > Anura > Ranidae > Glandirana > Glandirana rugosa. The sequence goes on from BLSH010498043.1 coordinate 1,265,934, forward strand.
GAAGGATCTGGGGGTTTTGGTAGATCATAAACTTAATAATGGCATGCAATGCTAAGCTGTGGTTTCCAAAGCAAGCAAAATCCTTTCTTGTATTAAGAGAGGTATGGACTCCAGAGAGAGAGAGAGACATAATTTTGCCCTTGTACAAATCATTAGTGGGACCTCATCTGGAGTATGCAGTTCAGTTTTGGGCACCTGTTCTCAAAAAGGATATCGGGGAACTGGAGAAAGTACAGAGAAGGGAAACCAAACTAATAAGAGGCATGGAGGAGCTCAACTATGAGGAGAGATTAGAGGGACTGAATTTATTCTCTCTTGAGAAGAGGAGGTTAAGGAGGGATATGATCAACATGTACAAATACACAAGTGTGCATATAATTAACTTGGTGTTGAGTTATTCACTTTAAGGTCATCACAAAGGACAAGGGGGCACGCTTTATGGACAGAGGAAAAGAGATTTGATCTCCAAATACGGAAAGGTTTCTTCACAGTAAGAGCCGTGAAAATGGAGAATAGACTCCCTCCAGAGGTAGTTTTGGCCAGCACAGTAGATTGCTTTTAAAAAGGCATGGATCCTTTTCTTAATGTAAATAATATAACTGACTACTAACATTTATAGGTAAAGTTGATGCCTCTCGGGGGATCAGGAAGGAATTTTTCCCCCCCGCTATGGCATATTGGATCATGCTTTGCTGGGGTTTTTTTGCCTTCCTCTTGATCAACTGTGGGTGAAGGATTGTGTATATGGGATTGTATGGTTTTATATATATATATATATATATATATATATATATATATATATATATATATATATATTATAAGGGGTTAGCTCGGCAGCGTGTATGTGTGACCCCCTGGAAGGTTTCACTATACAAAAAAAGCACAACGAAACAGCAGTTGTAGATGAAAACACAACTGTGTACAATTATAGAAAACAGCAAAACAAAAACAAACATTAAAATAAATCCTTGCCCACTTGGCCATTTACTAAACTTTGTAGGTTTCCCTGTCTGCCAGCTAGGTGCAGCCTTGTGCTACACCTAGCACCTATCTCCATGCTGTTATAATCAACCACACAGACTTCGTACCTCAGAGGATCTGTGTAACGCTCCCCAGTCTATTCACACAGAAACTGGTTCCAGGGTGGAGCACTCACCTAGGCTTGCTGGGAGTTTATGTAAAGGCCTTAATGAGCCAGCTCAACTCAGCTGGGCTCATTACTTCTAATCCTGCAAGACTCTCAGCACTTCCCCTTAGTGGTAGAAATCAGCATAGAGTCTGATATATACCTGCCATCCTGGATGCAACCAGGTGATTTTACCTGCCTGCTGTCATAATATATATATATATATATATATATATTTTTTTTTTTTTTTTTTTTATTGGTCGAACTGGATGTGTCTTTTTTCAACCTAGCTAACTATGTAACCATGTATCAATGCAAAAAAAGTTTTTAAAAAGATCGTTTTTTCAGGAGCAGTGATTTTAATAATGATTAAAGTGAAAAAAAAATTTATATTCCTTTAAATATCGTGCCTGGGGGTCCCCTTAGTCTGCCTGTAAAGTGGCACATCAGTGTACTGTTTAGAACAGTGCCACCACAAAATGACGTTTGTAAAGGAAAAATTGTGATTCGAAATCGCTCAAGGCTGTAATGTATTGTCGGCTCCCGGCAATATAGATCAAAAATCACTGGGGGTCCACCCAAAATCCAAACCAGGCCTTTTTTTTTTAAATTTTGGCACATTTTTTTTTTCAGGTACTTATATAGCACAGTGAATTTACGCAGAGCTTTACATATACATTGTACATTGACATCATTCACTACCCTCAAGGACCTTACAATCTAAGGTCCCTAACTCACATTCATACATACACATACTATTGTCAATTTTAGAAAGGATCCAATTAACCTACCAGCATGTCTTTGGAGTGTGGAAGGTAACTGGAGGAAACCCACACAGGCACACAGAGAACATGCAAACTCCAGGCAGGTAGTGTCATGGTTGGGATTCGAACTAGCAACTCGAAAAAGCTGGGAGTGTGAGAGGAGTCAGTGGAGGTACTTGGATTGCTGTGGTCCCCATCAGCATGAGAGGAGGAGGTGTCCAGGTGGTAATCCTTGGGTCATCCTGAGAAGGTGGATAAGACCCCTTAAAGGGGAGAGCACATGGTGACCTATAGATAGTCTGCTTCATGATGTATCCTTATAGCATAATCCAATTCTTAAACTTTATATACTATGTCTGACTCTACTTTATGGAAATCTGTGGAATTTCCACCTTATCAGATGTGTACCCTGAAGGTGTTCTGCACCTTTTTACACAATTTCAAGAAAAGTATCTCCACCTTTCAAAGGTTGCCTGCCACTGGCTTAGAGGTACAATTTAGAACTCAGAATATGCCTGTCAGCATTTTCAAGCAGTCCCGGTGCAGTGGGTTAGCTTGTTTCGCTTAACACAAGTGTTCTTGATGTGAGCACAATTTTACTTTTAATAACATGCTTTACCCTACTTACTACACCATGGAGTTTTGCGCTTATCTGCCTCTCTTCTTGATTTTGTAATAAAAGCTTGCTATAGGCATGACATTTCACTATTGTGTGGTGCCTTTTTGTCATGGGGGAATGCAAAATGGTAATGGTAGATATGACCTAGTGCTAGGGTTAGCAAGCTCCCTCTGAAATATCCTTGTCATGCATTTTACAGTTTAGCTTTAACATTTTCCTTGAATGGTGAATCTTGGAGAACGGTTGCATTTGGTTGCTATTAGAGAGATCCACATATTGAAGAAAGACTTTTTCACTTTGAAGAGAGACTTTATTTGCATAATTCTGTGAAGCACATGAAGCACCTTGTGTAAACTTTGGATTATATCACTTTATAAAATAAGTTTGTTTGCAGTTAATTTTTTTTTTGTAATTTCAGTATATATGTTATGTATAATGTTATCACTTTTTGTGTTATGAGCTTATATGATGAACTGCACCGGGTTGGTTTATACCACATACATGCAGTATACTGTTTATGTATTTCATTTTGTAGGTTGGGTTAGTGCTGCACTAAGGTTTTTTCTTTTTTAATTTTTTTGGAAATACATTTGTATTAGGTGCTTCTAGCTTAATGGGGAATAGGATGATAGCACATCATTTTTCTGGGGCCAACCTTTTACCAGACAGAAAGTGAAGAAAAAGTGTAAAAAGACAGTAAAAATGTAACAGAGCTTCTAACTTTCCCCTACTTAACTAAAATAAAACATTTTTACTTCTGTCTGCATTTCTTTTAGAGAGATTTCCTCTCATTCCCTTTTTCCAAGCAACAACCTTTTTTCCCGGCAGGAAATTAAGGATTCTCTCCAATGGTGCCCATGACTGCAGTATAAGTCGACTGGAGTTCTAATATTCCTCATTGTTTTCGAAAAAAAAAGTTTGGGGTATAAATTTACTTTATTTATTAATTACATTTTACATGTCTGCTCCATTTCATACAAAAAGTGCAACTTCAAGGTTAACTCGTTCTTCCTTTTTTATTTTATAGCAGTGACTATAGTATATCATATTGTGTGTGTTTTACCTTTAGGAATGGGTGAAAGTTCTTTAACAGGATACTTCAAAAATAAATCACTCTATATAATTCAAATCAACCCTGCATAAAATGCAAGGTCTGCTTCCAGCCTTCTACCTGCCAAAGTAAGAAGAAAAAAGAATATAACTTACCTTACACTCCAGCTTCCTGTAAGTGCTCATCACAACACTGAGCCTTAGGCTGCATTCACACCTGAGCGTAGAGTTTTTGGACGTTTTTCAAGCTTTATGTTGGGCTAATACGCGCGACTGATGCTTTTCCATTGATATCTATGGCAATACAAATGTTCCAGAAATGCCGGAATATGCCCGATTCGCGCAACAAAAATACCTCCGGGACTAGTTTGAGCTTAGGGCCTTTGGCTTCCGCCATTTTTGAGTGGACATGTGAACCATCTCCATAGAGAATCAATGATTTTTTTCCCCTCCAGCGTTTTGTAGCTTCAGGCATATTCAAGCTACAAAACACTCAGGTGTGAATGGACCCTAACTGTGAGATCCTGAGAAAGCCAAGGATCTGGAATATCACAAGAAAACACCCTAGCACTGTTCCAGAGAGCATTCTCATGAATTTGGGTAAAAATGAAATTCTCATAATATTTGGGTAACTTTACTGATTTACTAAAGGCCAAATAGACTATGCACTTGGCAAAGTGCAGTTGCTTCAGGACTTAGTAAATGAGGCAAAGCTTCATTTGCAAAGAGTACCCAATCACGTGCAAGAAAAAAAAAAACATGCTTGCATGTGATTGGATAATGGAAGTCAGCAGAGCTTCTGCTTATTTACTAAACTCTGGAGCAAATGCTCTTGCAAAGTGCACAGTCTATTTGCCTTTAGCAAATCAACCCCACAGCTTTCCCAGGATTCCACAAGAAGAGGTATATATATGAATATATATATTTTTCCAATGTAATATGTGCGGTGAAAGATAGGTGGGCCTTTGATTTGTATGCAAGACCCACTTTTAGCTCACTGTACTGTATGTGTAATGTGTTGACATGTGACATTACTACTCTACAAGTTTATAAGCCGTGTTATATTATATACACATTCCCACACAGTAGTATTTGCCTTTTCCACAATAAAAAAAAAAATGCACACGACTTTTTTTTTTTTAACAAAGGCACTGAGCAGAGTGCAGAGTAAAATCCACAGCAATCAATTGGCAATCATCTTTCATTGTTCTGGATACTCTATACTGATGATCATTGAAATCTGATTTGTTGCTATAGGTTACAGCACTCCATACATCATCATTGCTCTTGGTACAGTATTATTAAATAAGAGATCTTCATACATTTGAAGTGATTACACTTTTACCATCCAGCTTCCCAGTATGTTCAGAAAGATGTCTGGGTAACTTGGTCATTTGGATTATTTACATGTATCCCAGGATATAAAATCAATGCTTGGATGAGATGGTATTCAGATTTAAGACACAGTATAGCAAATGTATATCTTTCCATTGTTGTTTTGAAGGTTCCCAATGTAAAAACAGCAGATGGTAGTTCATCATTTCACTGGTGAACAGTTAAATCACACACAGATTTGTTTGTCTTAGAAATCCTACACTACCCAGTAGCACAGCAATGCATAGACAGATGGCAGTGGACTGTGAGGAGTAGTGAGGTGTCTAGTGAAAACAAAAGGGACACAAATGTGTCCACCGGGCCAAGAGATGATAGAAGGTGGCAAAGAACATGCAAGACAAAAGGTGACAAAAATAAACTGTTGAATAGGTGTACTATATGTTGGCAGGGAAATAATATTGATATGCTTAGTTATTGTGCATGTTTAACCACTTCATAGTATGTTAATTGAAAATGATGGAACCTGAAATATTAGAAATTAATAGTAAACACAATCTTTAAGTTAGATTATGTAATGTTTGCAAGCAAATGCATGCATTTTTATATTTTTATAGCTTCCAGAGTGTAACAGACTGAAGATCTCCCATGTAAATGTAGTATGCAGGCATCTTGCCCTTTTATCTACTCGCCGTCCAGCAGCCACAGTACATTTCCTGTGGCGGGGTGGCACGGGTAAGCAGGATCACATACAAGTACGTCATTCTGTCTCTTCCGGGTTAAGGGCCAGCATCGCGCCACTCTTGGCACCATACATGTGTTCGCTATGTGATCAAATGATCACAATATCAACAAAGCTGTTATGAATAGAGTTGAGCGAACACCTGGAAGTTCGGGTTCTGCTGGTCCGTCCGAACTTCGGGACAAAGTCCGGGTCCGGGTCCGGACGGAACCCGAACGATCGCACGGGCCTGAAACAGGGCTTCAAGCCTGCCTGGTCGTCTTGGGCTTGAAGGTCCACAAGCGAGTTGAGATAAGTATTGTCGAAACAACTATAACACTAGTAAACTAGTGTATCGCTTGTGTACATACCACGGTTCTCACCGCGCTACGACCGGGAATTGGGCCTTCTCTGTCTTACTGCATGAACATACACTAGGACGAATGGGCACGGTGGGGCGGTGTCCTTTACATGACACCGACGACCTGCCGCTCATCTATTTTCCCGTTCTACGGACGTATGATGTAAATGTACCCTCTAGAAGTCAGACAATGTGAGACCTTCGATATTTTTATATTT
>BLSH010498043.1:1285474-1301332 GCA_018402905.1 Glandirana rugosa
GTGACACCTTTTAGAGTCTCCTGCACCAGCCTTCGGTTTTCACTGTGGACACGACCGGTCCTCCTATCAATCTCTCCACTTTTTCTTAGGTTCCTAGTGGTGGTTCCGGTAGGACCACTTAGACACCTCTCTAACTATCCTCCTGGCCAGCACAGGTGTCACTTTTGGCTTCCGACCACGTCCTCTGAGATTTTCCACAGTGCAGAACATCTTGTATTTTTTAATAATACTTTTGTATTATTCTTGTATTTTTTAATAATACTTTTAATAATACTGTAACCACTGGAACTTGAAAACATTTAGAAATGGCCTTGTAGCCCTTTCCTGACTTGTGAGCAGCCACAATGCGCAGCCACAGGTCCTCACTGAGCTCCTTTGTCTTAGCCATGACTGTCCACAAGCCAACTGCAGAGAGCTGCTGTTTTTCACCTGTTGAGTTGATTAAAACAGCTGTTCCCAATTAATCAGGGTAATTAGGATGCTTTAGAACAGCTTGGACTATTTGGAATGGCATAGAACTTTTGATTTTCCCACAGACTGTGACAGTTTGTGAAAGGTATGAATAATTTTGGACTGTACACTTTTTGCTCAAATGTAAATAAAAGTTGAGAAATGTTTTTTTCCACAATAATGCCTCTTGTACATCATCTTATTATCTTTTGGGAGACACCTATGTAATTTCCCGTCAAAAAATTACTTGCTGGTTGAATAAAAGTAACTTTAAGTCAAAATTTGCCAGAGGTATAAATAATTATGGGCAGCACGGTATGATTTGATATGCATTATATATTATTAGGATTTGATATACTTATACCAATATTTTCTTTTTTATTAAATAATTGCAAATCCATGATGTGAGAGGTCCTGAAGAAGCCGATAATAGGCGAAATGTGTCAACCTGCTCCACATCATGGCTCTTTGGTATTTTGTATCACTGAGCATGTACATCAATTTGAGATAGAAACTTTGCATAGGCTGCACTCTGGACTGTTTGTGTCCGCCTTCTTTTATACTGTATATTGTCTTTTATGTATTTTCTAATAAATATGTGTTTTTAACATATGTCTGTTGTGTTACCTCGTGGTGTGCCCTTAAAGTCCATTCTCAAGGGGGGTTCCCCCCATTTTTTGTTCTTTGACTATATTTAGGACGGTGGCACGCTCAGGAAAGCCCTCTTTTTTGAGGCTATACATGTAATTTCCTGATTCATGAGGGAAAAGATAGTCATGTGGAGCCCCGTGACTGCCCATAGGGAGCAGTAGCACAATTTTTACACAAGCTCATGTGACACCGTGCCAGGGCTTCCCCCAATTGATTGTAGATACCTGACTTAGATGGGGAGAAAGCCTGCTTGAGAAATGATGAATTGCTTGCAGCGAAGTGGAAGGACAAACTGTATGTTTTCGTCCTGTTTTTCATTGACGCAGATACGACATTCCAAATTGCAACAGCAACTGGTTTTGTTGAGAAGCCCCTCTATGTCCACGACTACAAACTCAACATGGGAAGGGTGGACTTGAACAATCGGATAATGGCGCCATACTTAATTTCCTGTAAAGCCAGACACTGGTACAAGAAAATGTCTGTATATTTATTTCAATTGGCTGTGTACAACGCTTTTGTACTTTAAAAAGCTTCAGGAAGAAGTGGATCCTTCCTAAAATTTCAGTGCTGTGACATAATTTCCCAATCCAGATGTAGTGAGTCTGCTACATGACTAAGCTCCAGGGGTGGAGTGAAACGCGTTGGGAGCATGGCCTGGTAGGAGTCCAGGCGGAGGTTGCCACTCCATTCATTGCAGTAGGAAGCCATGGATGTGTGACTTTTAGGGGTCACACTTCCTTTCTTAAAGGTAGGTAGTTTGTTGCCGCTGCATTGGCATTCGCAATATTAAAGCATGTCATGTTTGGTATCTATTTACTCGGCGTACGATCATCTTTTATATTGTACTAAACAATTGGGCAATATATTGTGTTTTTGTGCATTAAAATAAAAAAGTGTATTTTTTAAAAAAAATTTGCATTTGAAAAAATACTGTGTGACAAAAAAATGCAACACCCACCATGTTATTCTGTAGGCCTTCTGCTTTAAAATATATATAATGTTTGGGGGTTCAAAGTAATTTTCTAGGAAAAAAAATATTTTTTTATGTAAACAAAAAGTGTCAGAAAAGGCTTGGTCTTCAAGTGGTTAGAAGAGTGGGTGATGTGTGGCATAAGCTTCTAATGTTGGGAATAAAATGCAAGGACAGTTCAAACATCCACCAAATGACCCCTTTTTCAAAAGTAGACACCCAATGTATTTGCTGAGAGGCATATTGAGCCCATGGAAGATTTTATTTTTGTTACAAGTTTTTGAAAAATGACCGAAATTTTTTTTTGTCAATTATGATATATTGCTCACACATGCCAGTAGTATATGTGGAATTACACCCTAAAATACATTCTGTTGCTTCTCCTGAGTATAGGGATACAACATGTGTGAGACTTTTTGGGAACCTAGCCACGTACAGGTGTTGAAAACAAATCACCGCCTTCAGGATTTGAAAGGGTGTAAATTGTTTATTTCACTACCTATCACAGTTTCGGAGGCTCTGTAATGCCAAGATAGCACAACCCCCCCCCCCCGAATTATCCCTTTTCGGAAAGTAGACACATTAAAGGGGTTCTACTGCCCTGGCATTTTAGCACCTCAAGAAATGTGCAGTCAGAGAGAAAAAGCTGCATAAATTCCAGTATACAGTATATACCATAGTCTGTAGATGCTATAACTTTTGAACAAACCAATCAATATACGCTTATTATGATATTTTTTTACCAAAGACATGTGGCTAAATACATTTTGGTCTAACTTTATGACAAAATTTGAGTATATTGGATATTTTTTATAGTAAAAGTAAAAAGTCTTATTTCGTTTATATCGCAATCAATAAAAATCCCAGTGGTGATCAAATACCACCCAAAGAAAGCTCTATTTGTGTGAAAAAAAGACAGATTTTGTTTGGGTACAGCATTGCATGACCGTGCATTTACCAGTTAAAGTAGCGCAGTGCCAAATAGCAAAAAATGCTCTGGTCAAGAAGGGGGTAAAACCTTTCCGGAGGCCAAGTGGTTAAAGCCCAACTCCAGGAAAGGATAATTGTCATTAGAGGATTAATTAAGAGTCTCTATCATTTACCTTACACACCACTCCAGCCAGCTCCAGTGATCTTCTCCTTCACCAGATGCTCCAGTCTGTATGCAGACCCTTACTGTACAATGACTTTAACTCTGTACGGTACCCTGAGGCAACTGGAGTGTGACTGGAGCTGGTCCTAGCTTAGAGAGCTTATGCGGGTGACAGTACTCAAGGGAGCCTGCTACTGCTCAATCCTCTCCTGAGTATAAACAGTCATCTAACACTTGCAGTGTTGGGGGCACTGCGAAGGTGGATTTTTTAATTTTATTGGAGTTCATTTTGTTGCCCTTATTTGGACTCTCTTCAGTTCCAACACATTCTTCTTGAGGATTGGTGGCCAGAACTGGACATCCTACTCAAGATTTGGCCAAACCAGAGTTTTGTAAAGCATTAGAATTAAAGTTTTACCTCTGGAATAAAAATCTTTTTTATGCATAATAGTAATTTGTTGGCCTTGGTTGCTGCAGCTTGGCATTGCATGGCATTGCTGAGTCTGTGGTCTACAAGGACCCCCGATCCTTTTCTATCCTTGATTCCCCCAGAGGTTCTCCCCCTTGTGATTATTTTCCATGCATACAATGACATACTTAACCCTGCTTGTGCTCTACAGGCAGGTCTCATTAGATCTCATTCGATTTGAACATTATCTATAATACCAAAGAGTTCAAGATTTAGAAGCTGGGCTTCTTCATTGTATGTTAATGAGAGGAAACTCAGAGGGGTTGATTTACTAAAGCTGGAGGGTGCAAAAAATGGTGCAGCTGTGCATGCTGGCCAATCAGCTTCTAAGCTCAGCTTGTTCAATCAAACTTTGACAATAAAACCTTGAAGCTGATTGGTTTCTGTGTGGAGCTGCACCAAATTTTGCACTTTCAAGCTTTAGTAAACCAACCCCAGTATGTCTCTCTTTGTAAGTGGAGACAGATTGAGTTTTCTCTCATTTCAAACTTTTCGGAGTAGCGTGTAATTTGTTTGAGGCTTGCTGCAAGAAAAAAATCTAAAAAAATAAAAATTTTGTTTTGTAAATGTTCTGTATGAATGTGACCAGATAACAAACATATAGCGGGGGTTTCTTGAGGTTTACTGCAAGTGGAAAGACATTTTTAAAAATCAAATTTATTTAAAAAAATACTACCATTGAATTACAAACATCTAGATAACCAGGTTTCTTTCACAAAGCTCATGAAGCAATGTCACAAAATAAATCAGCACTGCATTTGTTGTTCAGCCTATGTCTTGAGAATCATTTATAGCATGTGGAGGACAGAGGTGTCAAAGTTTATACACAACAGCGAGACTGCTGCTGCAGGTAAGATAAATGCAGAGAGAATATGATTAGATACTGGGAAGTCACACAATGTTTTTCCGTTCTTAAAGTGTATGTTAAAGAGGAGCTCCAGTCTCCCCCCCAAAAAATTAAAGTCAGCAGCTACAAATACTGCGTGATGGCCTTACCAGATCTGATTCTTCAATCAACTTTCGGTGCAGGTGCGGCAGCTTCACTAAAGGAAGCCGGCAGTGAAGCCGTGTGGCTTCACAGCTGGCTCCCAATTGCGCATGCTATGCTCTGTGATCGGTCCCGCAGACTTCTGGGACCTGTGATGTGTCCCTGAAGGCAATCTGGCCAGAAGTGGAGGAGCGGGTACCTGTCAAAATCAGGTACTTGCTCCTCCCAAAACAAAAAACTGATGTACTTAATGATGTAAAGGAGGAGGGACCCTTCTCTTTTGGGTAAGGTTCTGCTTTAAGCCAAAATATAAAATTGTCAGCATGCATTCCTGCTTACATCATAATAAATATAAAGTTGCATTTTATATGTTCAAAAATCATATTCCAGACTAAATGCTGGATGATCCTGCCATTCCACTGGGATTCCTAGTCTGACTACGCTAACCACAGATGCATAACTGTGGTAACATTATCATGTTGTGTCCTGGCTTCTTTCTTTGGAGCTTACAGGACTCTCCCAGCCCAGCTCTGTTGACTAAATGCATAGGCGCCTCTAAGTATAAACCATTTGCAGGCAAAGTTTATTAAAACATGATAAAAATGTTACTCACAAACAGAGAGTGAATGAGCGCATTGAAGTGTCAGCCACTGCTAGCTATAATCAGCTTCCACATCAACTATCCAGGAATTGCCAGTGAATGGTGTGGTATCTTGGCCTGAAGAAGGGGCGGAAGCTCAGAGAACGCGTTGCCGTACGTCATCACCTCGCTACCGGAAGTGACGTCTACTCATCGCATTGACTCGGATTAAGGAAGCGTTGGGAGCCACTGGCATTAGCCTATCCTGGAGCACCGCAATGTACCACGCCATTCACTGGTACTTCCTGGATAGCTGATGTGAAAGCTGATTACAGCTAGCAGTGGCTGACACTGCAATGCACTCATTCACTCCCTGATAGTGAGTAACATTTTTATCATGTTTTAATACACTTTGCCTGCAAATGGTTTACACTTAGAGGTGCCTATGCATCTTTTGTTTCCAGTCTCTTAGATGTGTTCTCTTCTGTAGGCACAGAGCTGCCCTTCGGAATACTGGATTGCATATGACATTTGGACTTTATATTGAACTGTATATTATATTGGACTGTATATTCATCCTATATATTACCAACACCTAAGCCACTGGGTTTATGCGCTCATAATATTCACCTTTGTCTGTTGACTAAATGCTTCTTCTAAGAACAAATTAAACTGAGTAATTGCAGTCACGTGACCGATGGATAAGAGTTCTTTTTTGGGTACTTGGGTGTATACAAGGTAGGTACAGTGGCATTTTTGAGCTTACAAAGTATATATGATGAGTTTTCTTGTTAAATATTAATGTATACCATGGAAGCTTTACATTTTCTTATTCAAGTTGTTAAAAAAAGGTTTCCAAATGTTGCCATTTAACATTATTCTAAAAGTCTAGTTATACCTTTCTTAGAAATTCAATAGTTCAGCTATGGGAAATGGGGTCTAAAAAGCCATTCTTTTTGTTTGACTGCTAAATAATCTGCTGCTATTAAATAGCCTTCTCATTCTCCAGTAGATACACAACTGCAGAATTCTTCATAGGCCTTTTTCTGTGGTATGCATCCCTATACCTGAGAACAGTAGGATTATACAGCTCTGGATGCTGCTCCACTGCATGAGGGCAAGCACGTTTATTGTATTCATGGTGTCATAAAAACATGTGTCCATGGTGTCCTTAAAACATGCAAATAGGAACAGCTGCTGCAATTTTTCTATCATCTGCTCTATCATTTCCCAGCCATTTCTTGTTATCTCCAGAGTGTCTTCCTACCATCCTGCAAAATGCATAGCAAGCACTATGGGTGCTTTGACTTGAATTAAGGCATTCAGCAAGTTTGTGAGTTGCCAATGCCTGACAAAAGTTGCAGACAAGATCAAAACTTTATTAAAGTGATAGTAAAGGCTTGTTGTTGTTTTTAAAAACAATAATAAATAAATTATACTTACCCTCTCTGTGCAGTGGTTTTGCACAGAGCAGCCCAGATCCTTCTCTTCTTGGGTCCCCTGGCAGCACTCCAGGCTGCTCCCTCCTGTTTGGATGCCCCTAGAGAAAGCAGCTTGCTCTGGGGGCACCCAAGCAGGTGTGCTCCTGAACCACTGCTCTGCGTGTCCTTTCACACACAGAGCTGCAGCTCGGCCCCTCTCCCTCTCTCTCCTCATTGGCTCACTGGCTATAATTGACAATGGCTCCGCTGCTGCCTCAGCCAATGAAGAGTAGTGAGAGTCCCCGGAGAGCCAAAGCTGTTGTGCACATCACTGGATCGCAAAGGTACTCAGGTAAGTATTGGGGGGGAGGCTGGGGGGACTGCTGCAAAGAGAAGGTGTTTTACCTTCATGCATAGAAGGCTTGAAGGTAAAAAAACTTGAGCCTTTACAACCACTTTAACGCAGCACAAATGCCTGTTTTTATGTAAATGAGGCCTAACAATTAACTTTTCTTATTTTCTCTATACCATTGAAAGTGTTTTGTTATATATTTTTAATGCAGAAAAAAACTATTGATTGCACCAGAAATCTTGCTAGCTGAGCTGAGTGAACTTCCTGTGCTCTCTGTTTCTGCACAAGGAGGTGTTATAAAAATGAGGAGGTGGAGGCTGAGAACAGTGATTATGTGATCACATAAAAAAAAGTAAAAAATGTATTTATAATATATATATATATATATATATATATATACATTTTAAACTGCATAGGCTTTTTTACAAGGTGAAGGCTCACATATATTTTAAAAGCTACCTAACAAAAGATAAAAAGGGCCATGCATGCCACCTAATGTGTAGGTATTTATTTCACCAGAGAATACACCCCTGAGGAGAACTGAGCTGAGAGGGGTAGACCATTTTCTCCAGGCCGGTACTAATAAGATATGTTGGGCTGGTGGCCCTATGTGGAAATGTTACCATTTAGATATTGATCAGAGCACAGGCCTTCTGTCAGTGCTACAGAGTGGGCCTTATAGGACGTTCAGACCTGAGATCACAGAGCCTGGCAGAGGGAAGTCTTCCACCAACTTCCTTTGCAGCTGTAAGATGTCATGTAAACACACAGAAAGCCTCAAAGGAAGCTGACTCTTTTATTGAATGGCAACAATGTTACATGTTTACATACATACTTCTTTGATTTTGCTTGCATATCTTGGCCTTTGACAATTTTGATTTTCTTCATAAAATTCACTATAAAAAATTAGTTATTCTCTGTGACCCTAATATGTGTTTGTGTCTGCATGACAATGCTAGGGACATCTGAACTGTGAGCTCTTCTAATATGAATGATTTCTGTACACAGTAAAGTGATGTGCAGTTTGTTGGTCCTATATGAATACATATGAATATACGTTGTAGATTACTCTTTCACAAACCTTGTCTCTGTGTATAGTTCTATGCATTTTTTTTTTAAAGACTTACATCCGAATTGAATGTGTCGACAAGATGCATCATGTCTGATAATAAGCAATCATATACATAGTTAAAGTAGAGTTCCAGCCCTTTTTGTGTTTATTAAAAGTCAGCAGCTACAAAAAGTATAGCTGCTGACTTTTAATAAACACACACTCCACATGATCCAACAATGCGGCTGCCAAACCCTCGGTTCTCTCCCTCGCCTCTCTCCGCTGCCAGCGTCACTCGTGTGGGCACCCGGCTGTGACGATGCGCCTCCTCAATGGCCGGGCAACCTTCTGGGACCTGTTACATGTCCCAGAAGATTGCAGGGAGGAAGGGGGAGAGGAGAACTTCCGCTAGAGTCACCTAGGTGGCCGAGTAGAAGAGGGAGCTGGGTACCTGTCAAAATTAGGTACCCACTCCCCTCCCAAAAAAATGACATGCTAAATGTGGCATGTAAGGGGCTGAGGAGTCCTTAAAGCGGAATTTCAACTTTTGGGTGGAACTCCTCTTTAAAATTAAACCAATAAACATAAATTGACATGTCTACACTTCAATACCAGAACTGTAAGTTGTAAATGTTATGTCTGTCTGAAAGGATATTCTGTCAGTTCTGTCTACTTGTCTGATGTTCACCGGGCTTTAAGTATTTTAATAGGTATATATGGGGAAAAGAAGAAGGAGGGAAGTAAAAGTAGAGCAGAAAAAAGAGAATAAGAGAAAAAAAAAGTAGGAGGGAAACAAAGGGAGAGATGAAGGGCTAGAGGGACCAGCTAAGGGGGGAACCTTCCATTGTGCAGGGGAGTAATGTAGCTAACAGCCTATTAATACTAGAAGAATTCTTCAGAGAATTTGAAAAGATCCCAATAGAAGCACCTAGCCCTATGTTCCTCAGACTTATCCCGTAAGACAGTAGTTCTCAACCTCAGTCCTCAATACCCCCAGCGGGCCATGTTTTCAGGTTTTCCTTTACTTTGCACAGCTGCTTTAAATCAATATCAATGACATGGTATTGATAAGAGCTATTTTATCTAAGGGAAGTTCCCAAAACATGGCCTTTGGGGGTACTTGAGGACTGAGGTTGAGAACCACTGGCATAAGGCATAGGTAAGTTGCTCCATACACTATAAGAGCATAGATGGGGACAGTTGTTTCCACATACTAGGGAAAGGTGCTCTAGCAGCTTTTAATAGATGCTCAAGGAGTGATCTATGGTAGCGTTTCCTGGACAGAGGTGTCAAATTGAAAGTTCACTTTTTGTAAAAAAAATAATAAATGAAAATCTTTTTGCAGGTAAAAAATGTGCATTTATTATTTTTTTTATGTTGCAGCCTGTAAAGCATTGCACCTGTAATCAGCAGATCATGGGGGAATACCATGATCCTGCAGACTCCCAGTCAGCTGTCTGCTTGCATCTTCCGTATGAGCCCTGTAGGGCTGCATTGCTTTTTTTAAAATATGCTAACAGGTGGGGGGATAGGTTAGCCCACCCGCTGTCACAATGAGGGATTGGGGGGGGGGGTGGACGAGTGCAGGTAGGTGCTGTTCAGTAACATGTTATACCCCTATGGGTGTAACATGTTACCAAATGTGAACTTTAACAGGACAGCAGCCAGGTTGTCAAAGAAAGAGCTGTCTGTGAGTTTATGAATAATGTAAAGGACCTGCTGCCAAAAAGAGCATATGGCAGGGCAGCCCCAGAATATGTGCAAGAGTGTGCCTTTTTGAGCCCTACATTTTCAGCACAGATCGTTTGTTGCTGAAAAAGTTAACAAGGACAGAAGGGGTCCTGTACCAGCACTTCTTGTAAGTGGTTTCTTGATATTTGCTACAGAGCAAAGTTTTGTGTGCAAAAAATAGGATGAAGTCATTTGCTTATCAGAGAATGCAATATTCAAGTCTTTTTCCCATTTAGCAAGATACAGTGAGTCTTGTTGGGACTCAGGAGTGTATTACCCTTACAAAACTGAAAGGACATAGAAAGGAACCTCAGAACTGCACCTCTGCCTTGGCAAACTTCTTAAAATGATGTAGGTTTTCTGTGAAAGGAGGCAGGCTTGGGCAGAGAGTGGAGGAAGCGAGTAAGCTGCTGGGATCTTCACATTCCCAAAGCTGGAGTCAAGGAGTCAGTTGGAAGGTCATTAATGGATGACCACTTTTCAGAGTGCACAAAATAAGGAGCTCACAGAAGTCCCTGTTCAGACCATAGTTTAAAAACCCTGTCTAATAGCCCAGGGGAAAACTCTAGGTGACCTTACCTATTATGGGTGTCATAGGGGAGAGAAAGCTCCATAGTACTGACATTTTGTAGTATCTCTCTATTTCAAGTAAAGAGTTCTATACATTTTCATGAGCAGTCGAAGAATATTTTTTTCATTAAATATGCAGACTTTCCTTTCTGGGTAGCTTGGCTTTACTTTGCTTCCTCTGCAATGTGGGTCTGTTAGTCTATACAGACAGAATAAAAACATTAGACACTTAATGGCTGCTTAGCATGTTTAAAATGCAGATAGATACACTAGTGGGAAAACTTACAAATCTTTGTATGACACATATATCATGAATATACTATACAGTAAAACAAAAAGCAACATAAAGCATAAAATATCACATGAAACAAAATAGTTACATCAGTAAACCTTATAGCTGAAAATGTACACTTTCTTACTGAAAAACTCTATAGATTCCCTTTAGGTCATCTTGGTTACTTTGAAAAAAGGTGAAAAGAAAAGATTTAAATGAATATTAAGAGGTAATTATTTTCTTAATGAATATTTCCTTTTTTGAATAGATGTGCAGAAGGGAACCTTGTGATAAATTGATAACTTTTTTAGTGCATTTTCCATGGTTAAGATCTGAGCTGTGTTAATATACATTTATGTATAATATGATTGTATTAATATTGTAATAAAATGTTATTTATATTATGTTTAGGTTAATACCTGTAGAGCATATAAGTCACCTAAATAACTTATGTTTCTGACTGCAGACGGCGATGTCATTGGCTGAAAATTGATCACTGGTACTATTCAGTGCCAACACCGATAAGGGAAGTGAACACAATCATTACTTATGATAGCATTTAAAATGGTTAAGTTAAAGCGGTATTAAACCCAAAACCAAAAATGCAATATATTGCAGCTTACCAATCGTTAGATGCGGTGGCTGCATTAGTTTAGGCTAATACCCTTCTGGTGATCTGGCCAGTAACACACCCCCTGTATTAGAGTGCCCACACTCTGGATGAAGGAGTAATAAAGACACTTCTGGACAGCAGCATTGTTAATCTTCGGGGGGTGTTGGGGGTGTAAGATTGACTAGCAGATTTAGATACACAAACAAATTGAAGTCAAACTCCAGCTCACACTTTATAAGGCATACCATTTGTTTTTTTTTCTTTTGGGATAAAGGTTTTACGTAAGTAAATTAAATCTGATCGTTGTAAGCATCCCTATCAGTGTTCAATAGTTTGTCTCAGCCATGTAACTGCTACATCTGCTGGGCAGATTGTTCTGTTGAAAAACAACAGATTGACTGGCCAGATCACAAGATGAAAATAAAGGAAAGAAATCCTAAAAAAAGAAAACTAATTAAACAATCCCATCTAAGAATTAGTAAGTTGCAATGTAATAAATGTTTACTTTTGGGTTTAATACTGTTTTAGAGGGTGAAGGGGGTTAGCAATTACGTTGAAATGTTAGTGGATAGATTATTGAATAAGGGAATTGTAAAGTGTCACGTTTAGGTGTAAGAGGGGAAAGAAGCATAGAGCTTTGGGTAAAAGTGAAGATTAGTATGATAGTTGATACCGCGGGAGCTTAGAGTGAAATTCACATTTGATTTCAGCACTAAAAGCTCTGCACCTGAATGTCCTTCGGCAAGCTTTCAACGCCAGAGAGTAACATACTGTACTGATTAACCTTTGAACAACCAACAATCACAGATCTATGCCCTGATGAGCTAGACCTTGAAGTATCAGAAGCAAGCTATTTATAAAGAGATGTATATTTACTTCAAGCTAAGTATCCAGGAATGTCTAGTAATGTGAATGTGAAGGAATAGTATCTGAGAATGTGCATATGAACTCTATTCACATGGGTAACATTGTGTCCATGGCCAGGCTGTTTCTGATATCTATGGCCATGATATAGAATTAAGCCTAGTCACAGTCAATAAACAAAAATCACATTGGCCTTACGCAAATGAATTCTTTATTTCAAGTTGATACTTGACTATAAGATGTAAACCTTCTTCCTGGAAAACAGTGATAATACTGGTGATGGGTTTGCTGCAGTTATGTGACTTTCCTCTGTATATTTCTAGGGTTTGGGAGTATGTTCTTGTCACTACACCTAACAAATTAAAACAAATACAATTCTATAATGCTGGCAACTCAAATGTTTTCAGTTAGCCAATGAAAGGTATGACCTATAATTTCACCTTTCCGTTTCTACCAATGGCTAGCACAATAAAGCTCTTTACCGCACCAGTACATTATTAACTATGGACAATGAGTAATAGTTATAGTAACATCAGTAACTGCATTATTTTCTCTCACATCATTAAGGTGATGTTGCAAAGCATGCTGTGTGGTTGCTGAATCATTTCTTATTCCCTTGTGAATTAGCAAAGCTTGCGCAGCTCTAGAAGAACAGGAGAAATAAATTTTACTATGTCAGCTGTGAAAACCTCTCTCTTTCACGCATCTTTTGAAATAGAGATGCCATTTATATCTGCAATGGTTGCTTGCCTTCATCATTAATGAATGGATGGAGGTTTGAGAACCGTTAAGAATAAATTTGCTCCTTACCCACATTTGATAAACGGATGAAATATCTTATTCTTCACACATCTATAAAGACTCTGTGAAGCTGTTGAGGCAAAGCCACCAGAGGAAGCATAAAGACTGAAGGCGGAGATAAAGCAGGAAGTTCCTGCCAGATGTCACTTCCTGCTCTGTTTTGATGCTGAAAAAATGGAAATTCCATTTATTTTTATCACTGTTTCTAGAGATAATTGCAACTTTCCCTTTAGTTCCCTTTTTTAAAGCACAATGGCATTTTTATAGGCCACAGCTTGAGTCTACAAGCTTGCAGAACTTTTGCTTAGTGTTTCCAGTTGAACATCATGCTTGTGTCATACTGAGCGCGAAACTCAGCTTGATCATTTAGATTTGTTTGTTTGTTTTTTGCTTGGCGCCTGCAAAATGTCATTGAGAAAATAATAATTCATGAGGCAGCTGTGGTGAATTAGAATTTCTGATGTTGGAAAGGACCCGTAGGCTGCTTACTTAACGCATGCACGTGTAGCACGAAAACACGGTTTTACAATGAGCAACGCTGGATCCCAGTTTTCCCCTCAATTTGCCTCTACGCTGAGCTTAGCTTCTCCGTATTTCTACACCTCTGTCAATTAGTCCCTTAAAAACACAGGCGTCTTTTCACTTTACTTGGAACATCAAACTAAATTGTGTATTTAGTACTAATGATGAGAGCTGTTGCTTCGTGATCAGTGTATATAGCTGTCTAATGACCTGAATAAGAGTCTTTAGGGCTGCAGTCTTCCACCATAAGGGAAATTCCCCCAAGAAATGTAATGTTTGATTAAATATGAATTATTTTACTTTGAATGTATGGAATGTCTACACTTGCTGGTACAGGTTAAGTCTATTGTCTCTCACCTGGGCCAACTGTCCTGTTATACACAAAAGACCACTGATCCTAACATACATATTGTATCAATGAGAAAAGTTATTTATAAATTTGTAAATTAGTAGTGGTATTTTCCACTGCTCCTTCAAAAGCCTTAGAATTCTGCAATCAATCATCTGGAGTTCCAGAGTGGCTTATTGAACTTGTTTCTACCTAAGGTGAGATAAACAGAAATCAGGGCAAAGATAATTTGTTGCATCCGATAGATCATAATATCAGTAAAGTGTACCCATTTGATAATTCCCTGAATTTGGTTTACGATATATAAGATTACATAAGAGTTATTACAGTTAATTTTGCAAGGTACAATGGTTCTCTAAAATTTTGCAAGTTTTCTAAAACTGTAATACAAATAACAAAAACTGTTTTCAGTGAAGCACTACTTTGTCTATATAAAGTTTTTTTTTCAAATTCATGAAAAGTAAACTCCATTATACAAAAATCCAATTATGCCTGCAGAATAAAATGGTGCCTGGTCCCATTAGAGCATACATGGCAGTGTTAAATGTCAGTGGTACAAAAGCATTGCTGTGCTTTTAACAATGATGTGTGAGTGGGGACATGAAAGACGTTGGTTCCCTCTTCCTTTTTCCTTAAAAGGTGCCTAGGCCATTATTCTACCTTTTGTTTAAATTTGGAAGTTATTTTTTAACCTTGAATTTCTTAAAGTAAAAGACGAAAGATAGTGCTCTGAAGATCTGATCATGGAGCAATCATTCTGTAGAGAGATTGTGGCACAAGTAATGTGGTTTCAGTGCAGTTTATGTGCTGCAGACTCTGCTTTGATGAAGACCTTCTTTTAGGAAAGCAATATCCATAGACCAAGAAAACCTATTCAGATTACCAATTCTGCACAGGTCTGGGATGTCTATACATTTATTCTCTGGCCATAACAAGCAAGTTCTGAGTGTTCATCCAGCTGGAGCCATTAGAAATAAAACTTACAATACAAGGAAGGGACCAGACCCCAGATTATCCATAAATGTTATAACTGATGCTATGTATGTCACCTTTCAGCCTTCAGTCATTCTCTAGTTCCATTTTCATTAAGCCTAGCACACACAGGCCAAATGTCAGGTGGCATTGGCCGGTTCAATAGAAACCAGCTGACATTCGGCCAGTATGTACTGGTATCAGCCCAACAGAAGCTGGCCTTCTGTTGAAGGGGCATGACTGAAAAAGGTCTGCCGACTGGCTCCTGCTCAGTGCTCTTAGCATCCCTCTGTCAGAACACAATAGAGGAGCAGGAGAGATGGCTGTACTAACTTTGGATAGTTAGTACAACGCCTCCTCCTGAGCTGACAGGTTTTTTTTTTCAGCCTTGCTGGGTTGAACAAACAAAAAATACTTGTGTGTATGAGGCTTAAGAATCAGGTTAAGGCCATCTCTTTTCTATAGGTAGTCTTAAAGCTGGCACATCTGTAAATGCATGTTATCAAAAAGCTGAATGAATATGAATGCTGGACACAATGGAGCCTTAATTAATTTAATTTTATTCTCAAAGCAAATGTGTGCTATATGCATAACTACTAAGTGCTATAGATAAAAAAGGCATCAAAGGGCAGTTAAAAAATCTGATCCTCTCATACAGTTGTACTCATAAGTTTACATACCCTGGCAGAATTTATGATTTCTTGGCCATTTTTCAGAGGATATGAATGATAACACAAAAACTTTTCTTTCACTCATGGTTAGAGTTGAGCGAACACCTGGACGTTCGGGTTCTGCAGGTTTGGCAGATCGTTCAGGTTCGGTACCGAATGTCATCCGAACTTTACCTTGGACACCAAACCCCATTAAATTCAATTGGGACCCAAACTTTTCGGCACAAAAATTACTGTAAAAAAGTCCTGGAACGTGCTAGAGGGCTGCAAAAGGAAGAAAAATTGGAGATATGATGTTATTAGATCTGCAATCTGTCCCTTAAAATTGTTCTGTAATGCAGGATGAGAGATTGTTCTGTAATCAGATCGTTCTGTAATGCAGGATGAGAGATCGTTCTGTAATCAGATCGTTCTGTAATGCAGGATGAGAGATTGTTCTGTAATCAGATCGTTCTGTAATGCA
>BLSH010498043.1:1301342-1312383 GCA_018402905.1 Glandirana rugosa
CTTTAGTATTTAAGACGGTCCCATACATTTGAATACTCATGTTGACATACTCTCCTAGTCTAAAAAATTGACGGGAAACTACGGAAAAAATAGATATCGTGAATCATCAATACGTATATCGTGTGTAAAAATCTGATCCTCTCATACAGTTGTACTCATAAGTTTACATACCCTGGCAGAATTTATGATTTCTTGGCCATTTTTCAGAGGATATGAATGATAACACAAAAACTTTTCTTTCACTCATGGTTAGAGTTGAGCGAACACCTGGACGTTCGGGTTCTGCAGGTTTGGCAGATCGTTCAGGTTCGGTACCGAATGTCATCCGAACTTTACCTTGGACACCAAACCCCATTAAATTCAATTGGGACCCAAACTTTTCGGCACAAAAATTACTGTAAAAAAGTCCTGGAACGTGCTAGAGGGCTGCAAAAGGAAGAAAAATTGGAGATATGATGTTATTAGATCTGCAATCTGTCCCTTAAAATTGTTCTGTAATGCAGGATGAGAGATTGTTCTGTAATCAGATCGTTCTGTAATGCAGGATGAGAGATCGTTCTGTAATCAGATCGTTCTGTAATGCAGGATGAGAGATTGTTCTGTAATCAGATCTTTCTGTAATGCAGGATGAGATGTTATTAGATCTACAATCTGTCCCTCAAATCAGTAGTAGTAATCTCTACCTAGTTATTATCACTGCAATCTGTCCCTCACAATCTGTCCCTCACAATCTGTCCCTCACAGCGCCGACAGCATCCTCTCCCTATACTAACCTAAGAGCATGTGACATGCAGCACTGTGACTCCAGCCTCATATAGAGGCTGGGTCACATGATGCACTGGCCAATCACAGCCGTGCCATTAGTAGGCATGGCAGTGATGGCTTCTAGGGAAAACCAGTGAAATGCTTGTTGATTGGCTGCCCTGCAGCTATTCAACATGCGTGATAAAATACCAGAACCCGAACCCGGACTTTTTCTCAAATGTTCGGGTCCGGGTTCAGAACACGGACACCCAAAAGTTGTCAACTTTTGTCCAAAAAGCTCAACTCAACTCATGGTTTGTGTTTGGCTGAAGCCATTTATTATCAATCAAATGTGTTTACTCTTTTTAAATCATAATGACAACAGAAACTACCCAAATGACCTTGATCAAAAGTTTACATACCCCAGTTCTTAATACCATGTATTGCCTCCTTTAACATCAATGAAAGCTTGACGTCTTTTGTGGTATTTGTGGATGAGGCTCTTTATCTTCTTAGATGGTAAAGCTGCCCATTCCTCTTGGCAAAAAGCCTCCGGTTCCTGTAAATTCTTGGGCTGTCTTGCATGAACTGCACATTTGAGATCTCCCCAGAGTGGCTCAATGATATTGAGGTCAGGAGACTGAGATGGCCACTCCGGAACCTTCACTTTATTCTACTGTAGCCAATGACAGGTCGACTTGGCCGTGTATTTTGGATCATTGTTATGTTGGAATGTCCAAGTACGTCCCAGCTTCCTGGCTGATGAATGCAAATGTTCCTCCTGTATTTTTTGATAACATACTGCATTCATCTTGCCATCAATTTTGACCAAATTCCCTATGCCTTTGTAGCTCACACATCTCCAAAGCAACAGCGATCCACCTACATGTTTCACAGGCCTTGTTGACTCCTCCCCAAATGTAACATTTATGGTTGTGGCTAAAATGCTCATCTGTTTGGCGTATTGTAAGCGAGATACTTTGTGGCATTTGCACAGTAATGGCTTTCTTCTGGCGGCTCGACCATGCAGCCCATCTTTTTTCCATTGCCTCCCTATTGTGCATCTTGAAACAACCACACCACATGTTTTCAGAGAGTCCTGAAGTTATTTTTTGGGTTTTTCTTGGTATCATGAACAATTTTCCTGGCAATTGTGGCTGAAATTTTAGTTGATCTGCCTAACCGTGATTTAGTTTCAACAGAATCCATAATTTTCCACTTCTTGATTAGAGTTTGAACACTGCTGATTGGCATTCTCAATTCCTTGGATATATTTTTATATCCCTTTCCTGTTTTATACAGTTCAACTACCTTTGACAATTATTTTGCTTTCCCCATGACTCAGAATCCAGAAACGGCAGTGCAGCAGTGGATGAAAGATGAAAGGGTCTGTCAGGAGTCCAGAAACTCATTGACCTTTTATACACACACACACTAAATACAAGCAAACAGATCACAGGTGAGGATGATTACCTTTAATAGCCATGCAAACCCCTTTGTTTCAACTTGTGTGCATGTTATCAGTCCAAAATCACCAGGGTATGTAAAATTTTGATCAGGGTCATTTGGGTAGTTTCTGTTGTCATTATGATTTAACCACTTACCAACCAGGGCCCTTTTTGTTGGTTACAAGTTAAAAACAGTTTTTTTTTGCTAGAAAATTGCTTAGAACCCCCAAACACTATATATTTTTTTAAAAACACCCTAGAGAATAAAATGGCGATAGTTGAAATACTTTTTGTCACACGGTATTTGCGCAGCGGTCTTTCAAGTGCGATTTTTTTTTGGAAAAATGTAATTTTTTGAGTTAAAAAATAAGATAACAGTAATGTTAGCCCAATTTTTTTGTATATTGTGAAAGAGGATGTTACGCCGAGTAAATAGATACCATACATGTTATGGTTGAAAATTGTGCGCACTCGCGGAATGGCGACAAAGTCCAGTGCTTAAAAATCTCCATAGGCGACGCTTTAAACATTTTTAACGGTAACCAGGTTAGAGGTGCATTGGAGGTCTTTTGCTAGAATTATTGCTCACACTCTGGCGATCACGGCGATACCTCACATGTGTGGTTTGAACATTCATATGCAGGCGCGACTTACGTATGTGTTTTCTTCGCTGCGCGAACTCGCAGGGTTATGACGTCGCTTTCTGGAATTTGCCGAAGGAGACGTATGAGCACAACTGTATATAGTGAGTAGACTTGACTCCCTCCATGTGACAACACTGAGCAGCCTATTAAAAGACCTGAGAACCATTACATAGGGGTGTTGGTGCTGAGCTATATGTACATATTGACAATCAGAAAATTGATATTTGCGTTTGTTTGTTTGTAGGGTACAGAAGCATTCGGAAGAGAACATCTTAATATCTTAATAGACTGTCTTGTACATCCGTGGTCCTCAACCTCTGTCCTCAAGTACCCTCAAAGGGCCATGTTTTCAGGTTTTCCTTTACTGTGCAAAGCTGCTTTAAATCAATATCAATGACATGGTATTGATAAGAGCTATTTTATCTAAGGGAAGTTCCCAAAACATGGACCCGTTGGGGATACTTGAGGACTGAGGTTGAGAACCACTGTTGTACAATATGGAAGTTTGCAAGGCTTAGTCTATTAGCTTTGGTTATACTGTAGATACAAACGTATAATTTTTTCTTCGTTTTTCTTTTTCATCTTCTGTAATGTGACATAGAGACCTTTATTTAAATAAATAATCCTGAATGCATAGATTTTTTTGGCAGTTGTGCTCTTTATCACTTCCTGTACAGACATTCACATTTGTTGGCACTGTCAGCAGTGAGGTATGACTAAGAAGGGGAACTATAAATATAGACACCAAGCAGACCATTCATAGCTATTTCTATCACTTGGGCTGTTCACGTAGTTAAAGCTGTGGAATGAAATGTATCCCATACAGGTTCATATACAAAGTCGCTGAGTGAGACATGATGACTATACTACATACATTTAACAGATTATGAAGAGAGGATGTTTTGCAAAGAAATCCACCTGCATTGACTCATACAACGACTGTGGTGATTTAGAGATTATGTTTAATATAAAATTTTGATTTGTAACACCTCTTTTTATATATCTTATTTAGGAAAAAAGAGACGCCATTATGGCAGGTTGACCGTCAGAGCCTGGATATGTTTTTCTTTATTCTCTAGGTTAAGAAGCTGCACGCACATTAAGGTTAATATACTAAAGAAATATAGGCTGTTAAAAGTGAATGTTAAAGTGGTATTAAACCCAAAAGCAATCATTTATTTTATTGTAGATTACCAATTCTTAGATGTGATGGCTGTATTAGTTTACTTTTTCTTTTATTTTTACCTGGTGATCTAGCCAGTAGATCTGCTCTCATACACATGTAACAAACAACTGGCCATTGCCCTCACCTATAACTGGACTTCACAGCAAAGAGCACATGGAAGGGCAAAACAAAATAAAAAAAAAATTCCCAGCTCAATTAGCTAGCCAATCTGCTACCAACCAAATTATCCTGTCTAACATTTTGTGTTAAAAACAGGAGTTTAGCTATCTCACAATCAGGTTCTTTCCCATTTTGGGCTTACTTGCAGCTGCATTACTTCCTATCTAACTCCACCACAATTGGCCTTTGGTCCAGATCTACGCCATTTAACAAATAATGCTATGACAAAACCCCTCAAAGGCACTTAGTCTCTACATTATATTCTTTGGTGATACAGGCAGCACCTATACCACTAGATAGAGCCAGACAAGCTTGAGAAAGAGACCTACAGCATGCCCTTACAGATGATGAATGGGAAGATATAAACAATCATACACAAGGGCTCACTTATTCAGGAAAATGACTATAAAATCAGGTCACGCTGCTATACTACATAAATTCTCACCATCAACCCCAAATGAATGCTGGAGATGTGGCTCAGAGGTTGGAACATTATTACATATTTGGTGGATGTACGACGTGATCCGCCCGTTTTGGAAAATGATACATGACACTATTACACAAATTACTACATATACACTAGACTTCACACCAGAGCAATATCTGTTATACCATACTTCCTTATCAAAGAAGACCTACAAAAAATCACTAGCAATGCATTTGATTAATGCAGCCAGACCCTACCTCCTGGTGCATTGGAGATCCACACATGTCCCACTGGTCAGGGAGTGGTTTTCCAGAATTAACAAAATGGAGGAAATGGAGGAGCTGATCCATATCTCACAAGACCAACTACCCAAGTCTACAGCTACTTGGCTCTGCTGGCCACATTTCAAAACAACGGAACAATACAAAGTTCTCTCAAGGTAAATTACCTAATTTTTTTTTAAGTCAAACCACAGACAATCATGTCTCCAAATGGAGAAGAATGGTAGGGAGCTTATGCTATATCTGCTCATGGAGATATTGCTGCAACAGGAAGAGTGGGACAGGGTTCAAACCCCTGCATCCCCTCTCCTCCTCCCCCATGCCTTTCCCCTCTCTTTTATTAAGTATATCTCCCCCCCCCCCATTTTTCCTTCTTTCTCCTCTTTCATCTCTTTTCTCTCTTGAACCATCTCTTAGTTATATAACCAAATAACTCTAACCTGGAGACTGGCCCAGATGTCAACTCGAGTTCTTTCACCTTAGCAACATAACATTAACCCATCTGGAGGTTCCTGGATGCTTACATAGCAATACCATACAGGCTTTTAATATATATGTCAACTTCATTTCACTATAGGCCTGAAGTCAGAACATATCTTGACTTGTTTTCCTTTTTCTGATATAGACTTGTTAATGATTTGAATACAATTTGTTGTCACACTGACTATTTTGTGCAGTTAACATATGTGCACATGTATTCTGTTGTTTTACAACTTTCTCAATAAAAAAAAAAAAAATGGGAAAAAAAAAAAAAAGAAAACAGGGGTTTAGTTAGCACACAGGTGCAGATGTGCAGGTGCCTGTATTTCTGTGCATAGCAGTCTGCAGATGCATATGCGCATACCCAAACGTGCACGCCCATCGCTAATGTTGGCGCCACTGGAACTTTCCTCATAGCTGAGCTCCTTCATGACTCTTATACGTTTGGTTGCTCTTTTCTGCACTTTCTTCAGTTCCCCGATATCCTTTTTGTGAACTGGTGCCCAAAACCAAACTGCATATTCCAGATGAGATCTTACTAATGATTTGTAAAGGGGCAAATCTCTCTCTCTCTCTGGAGTCCATATTTTGCTTGCTTTTGCAGCTTGGCATGGCATGCTATTATTAAGTCTATGATCTACCAGAACACCCAACACCTTCTCCACCATTGACTCTCCCCACTGTTCTCCTCCTACTATGCATGATGCATGAATGTTTTTAGCTCCCGAGTGCATAACTTTACATTTATCAATATTAAACCTCATTTGCGACAT
The DNA here is from genome assembly GCA_018402905.1 of Glandirana rugosa. NCBI lineage: Eukaryota > Metazoa > Chordata > Amphibia > Anura > Ranidae > Glandirana > Glandirana rugosa. Next base: position 1,307,485 of record BLSH010498043.1, read on the forward strand.
AGTAGCCCAATTAAACAGTACAGATGTTAAAAAGTAAGGGTCCCAACACTGAACTGGGTACGCCATTAATTACCTTAGACCATTCAGAGTAAGAATCATTAACCACTACTCTCTGAATTCTGTCTTTTAGCCAGCTTTCTATCCAATTACAAACTGAATTTTCTAAGCCCACAAACTTTAATTTACACATTAGCTGTGTGTTGGTAACTGTGTCAAAGTCCAAGTATACTATCTCCACAGCTACTCTTCCTCATGAAAATAAATTAGATTTGTTTCACAATTTGGTACTTCGCGAATCTATGTTGATTATTGCTTAAAATGTTATTTTCTAGCAGAAACTCCTCTATGTGTTCTTTTTATAAATTCTGCAGTATCTTCCTGACAATATAACTTAAACTAACAGGTTTGTAGTTACTTGGTAAAGACTTTGGTCCTTTTTTAAATATAGACACCTTACACCAAGCCAGTTATACCATGCCCGTCATTAAAGAGTCTCTAAAAATTAGAAACATTGGCTTAGATTTAACGCAGCTCAGGTCTTTCAGGATCCTTGGGTGTAAACCATCCAGATACTTTATTCACATTTATGTCATTTTGAGCCACATCTAACACTCATTTTCTCAGATTAACAATGCTGCTGTCCACAGGTGCCCCTGTTCTCTTTCATCCAGAGTGTAGGCCCTCTAATACAAGAGGTGTATTACTGGCAAGATCACCAGGTGAAAACAGAGAAAAAGGATTGGTAAGCTGCAATATTACATTTTTGGTTTTGGGTTTAATACCACTGTAACTGAGTTTAGGGAGTAAGTTGAAACAGTGTTCACTTCAATCAATCATTCACCTGCTAGCAAAAATCCTCACACGTGATTCGGTATTCAAAGTGAACTCTGGTTAACCTTGTTTATTTATTCAATTTTGCATCAGTTCTTTAAGATTTGAAAAAATGTTGATCATATATGAACTTAATTTCTTAATTTCTATATGATACTACATTTGCTGTATTTTCTAGCTAAACTGAACTGATGCATATAGAAAATGCCTGCCCTATAGATTTTCATTTTCACTATCAATAAAAAAAATGTTAGAACACTAAAGCAAGGGTAGCCTGCTTCTATGTTTAAAGCTGGGGTTCAAGCAGCTGAATACACAGTTAAAATACATTTACATAAACTGTTTTACCTGCCTATAAATTTGTTTTTCTGTATAGCTATTCTGTTGATCCATACATTAATGCCAGATAGGACCACCTTATCCTAAATCTCCTTGCAGGCTACACTACAGATAAGCAATCTAGCCCAGTTCAGGATCTTTCCCAGGCTTAAGCCTAGTATACATGGGCCAAATGTTGGGCAGCATTGGCCGGTTCAATAGAAACCGTCCGACATTCAGCCGTGTGTACTGCAGTCAATCCGACAGGGGCAAATGGCTCCCGATCAGCGCTCTCAGCCAATGGCTGAGAGAGCTGACCTGGGTGTTCTGGCAGGCAGGGGGGGTCCCCCTGTCAGAACACATTAGAACAGCAGGGGAGATTGCTGTACTAACAGCGTATAGTTAGTACGGCGGCTACTCCTGAGCTAATTTTTTTTTGTTCAGCCCTGCTGGGTTGAATTAAAAAAATCTAAGAGTGTGTACTTGGCTCAAGACTGCCCTAGATACAGCCCTGATTGGCTCAGAGTACTGCTGTCCTAGTTTGATATAAGCTATGCATGGAATTACAAAATTATATCAAGTGATCTAGGCAAAGTAACAGCTTTGAGCCCCTTTACTTCAAGCACTGATTTCAATAGCACATGACCAACTCAAATGTCACCTTTTCAGACTAGCAGTAGGTCCTAAAAGCAGGCACCAAGAAAAGTGAAGGAAGGCAGGCACCAAGGAAGTCTACTTATACAGTAGCTGCAATGTCCTGCTGCCCTGAAATAGCATGGTCTCCTTTTAAATCCTTTACTTTAATACAGAGCGCTAGCTTTCCTAACACTAGCAAGATCCGGGGCCATGGCACCCGGATGGGACAAAAAAGCTTGGGACAAAAAAGATTGTGACCACTATACAGAACAGACTCTCCTCATTTAATGACTTACCTGTTTAACGACTGCTCGGACTTACGACCAGCTCTTTGGGCACTGTGCATCATTGTATTGTACAATACAGGATTTTTGTTTATATTTTTGTGTTCTGTACTTATGCAAATGAAAACAATGTTATTGAGTTAGAGTTTTGTGTTTAGATGTTTTATTTAAAATACAGTACAGTACAGTAGTTAACTAACCTGGTCATTAAGTGAGGAGAGCCTGTATGCATATGCATGAATCACTATTTAACATTTTAGAGACGCCAACTCTCCTTCATTTCAAATATCAAAAAATGTAAAGATGACATTTAGCTAAAAATAATTTTTAGCTCTACAGCTTCATTGACCTAGTTTACCTGTAATGAAGTATGTCCCACATTATGCAGGCAGCTGAATCCTGTAGAAATCTTCATTGTAAGAATGTCCCATTCACTTCCTGTCTCTGAACTTCCAGCACACACAAAAGTTCTTGAAATATTTTTGATGCCTGCACCAATCTATGAATTGGGGAGAGTCTGATGAGTCACAGTATTCTGTCTCCTATTTACAAATCATGTTGCAGGCAATAAAGCAATGACAGAACTTTTCTCAATGGAAGATGAGGGTGGAGGTGGTTCCTTGACAAATCTTTTTTTTAATTGAATTAAGCCTGGAGCCCAAAGCAAATAACTATATCTGTGTTCAGAGCATACATCTGAGTGTGTGTGTGTGTTGGGGGGGGGGGGTGCTGTACGCAACCCCCTAGCACAGCAGTGTACAGTTGCATCTTCTATGTTATCTCCATGGGCAGCTGTCATGGGGCTCCAAGTCACAGGAGAGTAAATATGCAGGCTCTGCGTTCTGTATGGTCATGTGCATGAAGCTTAATAGCATTATTTACAAATTGCCATTATGGCTGCACTAGACTCAAAACATATACCTCCAGTTGTAGACAAAAATAGAAGGAGCTGAGAATCACTCTAAGTTGGCATACAGAGACAGTCAGAATACCTGTCTCTGCATGATGTGTAGCAGAGCAGCATATTTGCTGACATTACTCCCTCCTCGCCCTAAGTGCCACTGGTTTTTAAGGATTTTTTTTGGCTTAACAGCCAACAGGCTCCAAGAAAACAATGATGCTGACTGTAGGTGTAGCCTGATACAAAAACTGAGGGGCTAGCTCCCCATAAGGTTTGCTCTCCTATTGTGATTGAAAGCAGGCAGTGGGCAGATTCTATAGTTGATAGTAGGTACTCTGTTGGGTAAAGAATTCGCCCACTTCCTGCTGTCAATCACTAAAGGAGTGGATCTGATGGGGAGCTAGTGTCTCTGAATCCTTATCAGTCTCCACCCAGTAAATTACACTCCTGGTCCCCTGCACTGTTTGAGAAACAGGTACAGCAGTGGGACAGAGCTCACTGCACCGACCATGGAGTGACCAACAGCTACACAAATCTGTCTCCGAAGGTAGACTATATTGTACTATTTCCAGTAGATCAAGGAAATTTCCAAAATGCTAAAAACAGGGAACATCTTGAAAGTTGTGTATAACTTTAAAGCAATATTAAACCCAAAAGAAAACACATAGGATTTATTCACACTGGCAGTGACATACATGCATTTACAATGCATGCATTTATAGGATATTTTCTAAAAACATATACAGTATCTCAGAAAAGTGAGTACACCCCTCACATTTTTGTAAATATTTTATTATATTTTTTCATGTGACAACAATGAAGAAATGACACTTTGCTACGATGTAAAGTAGTGAGTGTACAGCTTGTATAACAGTTTTGCTGTACCCTCAAAATAACTCAACACACAGAAATGAATGTCTAAGCCGCTGGCAACAAAAGTGAGTACACCCCTAAGTGTCAATATTTTGTGTGGCCACCATTATATTCCAGCACTGCCTTAACCATCTTGGGCATGGAGTTCACCAGAGCTTCACAGGTTTCCACTGGAGTCCTCTTTTACTCCTCCATGATGGCATCACGGAGCCGGTGGATGTTAGAGAACTTGTGCTCCTCCACCTTCCGTTTGAGGATGCCCCACAGATGCTCAATAGGGCTTAGGTCTGGAGGCATGCTTAACCAGTCCATTACCTTTACCCTTAGCTTCTTTAGAAAGGCAGTGGTCGTCTTGGAGGTGTGTTTGGGGTCGTTATCATGTTGGAATACTGCCCTGCGGCCCCCGAAGGGAGCGATCATGCTCTGCTTCAGTATGTCACAGTACATGTGGGCATTCATGGTTCCCTCAATGAACTGTAGCTCCCCAGTGCCGACAGCACTCATGCAGCCCCAGACCATAACACTCCCACCACCATACTTGACTGTAGGCAAGACACAATTGTCTTTGTACTCTTTACTTGGTTTCTGCCACACAAGCTTGACACCGTCTGAGCCAAATAAGTTTATCTTGGTCTCATCAGACCACAGGACATGGTTCCAGTAATCCATGTCCTTAGTCTACTTGTCTTCAGCAAACTGTTTGCGGGCTTTCTTGTGCATAATCTTTAGAAGAGGCTTCCTTCTGGGATGATCTGATTCCTGTACCTAATGACCTTGGTACAGGACACCAGACTACTCTGGTTCTATTTGAATAAACCGAGTCTGCCACAGTTCGAACACACCGTCTTTGGTTCATTTCTCATGTTTCTGTTAACACAGAACGGATGTCAGTTCATACCACCACCCTCACAATACCAGACCCCGACGTACTCACGACAGCCGTGACCCCTCGATGTCAAGTAACTCCCTTGGTACTTACGGGTGTACATGACACTGTATGACTTCGTCTCGTACTAGCGAGGGAAGCCCCCGGCGTCCCGTCATAAGGTTGTACTA
>BLSH010498043.1:1320079-1351029 GCA_018402905.1 Glandirana rugosa
TTTTAATTTATTTTCCCTATCCCCATTTATTTGTAGGGCACTTGCCCTAGTTTGAAGATGATTTTAGAACAGTTATATGGCTTCTACCGTTAATTAATACTTTTCAGACACAGTTTGAAGATGATCCACATTCACCTCCATTTTTGCTTTTTTTATGTTTTTATTTTTTTAAAAATATTTACAGTTATTTCCCTGTCCCCATTTTTTTTGTAGGGCACTTGCCCTACCCTTACCCCCATTTTACTTCCTTTTGCAGCCCTCTGGGGCTTTCCAGGACTTTCCTACAGCCATTTTTGTGCCTAAAAGTTCGGGTCCCCATTGATTTCAATGGGGTTCGTTGTCCGTGCGATCGTTCGGGTTCCGTCCGGACCCGGACCCGGACTTTGTCCCGAAGTTCGGACGGACCAGCAGAACCCGAACTTCCAGGTGTTCGCTCAACTCTACTTACTATCTAAGGCTCTAGTATATCATACTTCTGGTGAGTGCATAATTGTTTAAGCACAATCTGTGGTGGAGCACGGTTTGTTGATTTGGAATTAAGAGGATTTTAAGAAGAAAATCAGAATCACTTTTTCCTTTGCACTTTGGTGGATGGACTTTTTTCTTTTTATTAATTTGCAGCTAATTACTAATATGGATATTGTCTATTGATTCACATATTCACATTCTCGTAAGAGTTATTGTATGATTTAAGATAGGTGGAATTTTCCAAGGCATTGTTTATCTATTCACACATTCACATTCTTTTGTATGATTTATTGTATGATTTAAAGGACCAGACAGTATCTTTTAATGTATTTTTTGGACACAAATTAATTTTAATATTCACAATTAATTGATTATTGTATCTAAATCCATGAATGAGTGAGCGCCATTCCTTCTTTGCTTAATATCAAGCGAAGCATAGTCAAGGAACAAGCTACATTTTGATAATGAATAGTTGCCGGCAGGGAACAAGTGGAAGCATAGTCAAAGAACAAGCCAAAGGTCAGTAATGAATGGTAGTGGAGATAAGGACAACTGCAGAAACACAAAGGAGCAAGATATCAGCTGGAAACAGTGCAAAAATATGGCAAATAGGAAGTGCAAAGGCATGGTCTAATAGAAAAAAAGGCAAGATAATGCACAGGGATCAGACAGGATGCTGTCCAGCATCTCAGATGGCTTAGCAAGAAGAGCTACTGCCGAATGCAGCAGAGGTCGTGGGTTCAGATCCCGGTCCTGGCATCGGAAATTGGAATTAGGGATTTGGAAATCTGAATTTAGAATTTGGAATTCCAAACTCTGAATTTGGAACTCTGTATTTAGAATTTGAAATTCAGAAATTGGTATTTAGAGCAAGTAATTTGAGATTCAGAACTCAGGATCTTGAATTCAGAATTTGAAATTTGGAACACAAAATTTGGAATTATGAGTTTGGAACTTGTAATTTGGAATTCAGAATTTAATTTAGGAACTCAGAATGTGGAAGTTGCAATTTGGAATTTCGAACTCCAAACTCAGAATTTGAAATTCCGAACTCTGAAATAGAATTCCAAACACCAAATTTAGAAATTGGAACTCTGTATTTAGAATTTGAAATTTGAAACGTAGTATTCAGAACATGGAATTTGGAACTTGGAATTCAGAACATGGAATTTGAAATTCAGAACTCCAAAAACAGAATTCTGCACCCTGAACTCGAAACTCAAACTCGGAATTTGTAATTGGAACTCGGAATTGTGAATTTAAAATTTGGAACTCAGAACTCTGAATTTGTAATTCAGAACTCGGAATTTGTAATTGGGAACCTGTAATTTGTCATTCAGAACTCAGAAGTTGGAATTCGTAACTGGGAATTTAGAACTTGGAATTTGAACTCAGAACTCTGAATCTGGAATTTGGAACTCAGAATTTGAAACTTGGAGCTCTCAAATTGTAATTCAGAACTTGTAATTTGGAACTCTCAATTTGGATTTTAGAACAGAACATGAAATTTGGAATTTGAAATTCAAAATTCAGAACTTGGAATTCAGAACTTGGAATTTGGAATTCAGAACTTGGAATTAGGAATTGCAACTCAGAACTTGCAATTTGTATTTTGGAACTCATAATTTGGAAGTTAGAACTCAGAGGTCACAACTTGGAAACAGCCTGCAACCCTTCTCCATCAAGGTAATGTCAGGAGAATAAAAATGCCACTACATTTGACATCCATGGAGCTGGTTCAATCTGCAAAAGTAACTGCTGCAAGAACTTCTTCCAACCCCACCACTGGTCATGACATGTCCTCCTCTGGCCTAATGTAAGCTGTTACAAATTAATAATTTTTGAGTTGCCACTTTAGACTTATACAATAAATGTTATCTTTTGTATTGTACAAGATTCAGACGCTATTCCCTGTTATACTAGACTGACAACTATCTGCCCTTGATAGACACTGTATACCATTTTACCGATGTGTACATAACCTAAACAAATCTGTTTTAGTTGGATCTCCAAGATTACAGTCACAATGGGAAACACAAATAAAAACGGTTGCATATGATTTGCTAAATGAGAGACAGTCTGATTTGTGTCTGATCGTATTGGTTATTTGTTTGATGTATACCCTCCTTTGCTGTTATGAAAGATATTCGGGTGTTTAAAATAATAAGGGTGTATTGTCTGGAAATGATCAATACATATACTGTAAACCTTGATGGAGCAATGATAAAGGTACATGGCTAATGAAAACCTTTCACAAGTGAAGTGTGGCATTTCATTGGTGATCTCCTTCTAAAATTGTTGTTTACTTGGCTGTATTGTTAATCCCCTGGCTTCAACGCACTCTGTGTTTTTACCTGTGATATATGATTTTTTTTTTAAGTGCTCTGTGATACATGTGTTGTAGTCAGAAGGGAAGATGATTCTGGACACATCTAGTTAAGAAACATTTCAACCTCCAGTATACAATCTAACTTTTGTGTATCCCATATGTCTATGCATTTCTTGGGTCTCACCCGCTTCTTCAGGATATGGGTATCCCAAAATATACAACGGGTTTTCACTGATGTTCATCTCTAAAATACATTTTCATGGACAGTTACAGTTCACAATCATTACAAGTTGAGCAGAGGTCTGTCCTGATGGCAATGGGTGTGGGCACTGATACTGATGTGTAGTGGTAACAGATCACCCCACATGTTTCTCTCCTCCATCAAGAGTGTAAAGGGGCTTAGGAATTCAGACTTTGGAAATCTGAATTTGGAAGTTGAATCTTGCCATTTGGAATTTGGAACTTGGAATTTAGAATTTGGAATTCATAACTCATGACTTGGAATTATGAATTTGGAATTCGGAACTCAGAGCTCTGAACTCAGAATATGGAAATAGAAGCTCAGAAATGGGAACTTGGACTTTGGAACTCTGAGCTTGGAATTTGGAACTCAGAATTTGGAATTCAGAACTCAGAACTTGGAATTCAGAACTCAGAACTTGGAATTCAGAACTCAGAACTTGGAATTCGTAATTTGGAATTTGAAATTTGGAACTCAGAACTTGGAATTCAGAATTTTGAACATGAAATTTGAAATCAGTACACAGAATTTGGAGTTCAAAACTTGGAATTCAGAACTCAGAATTTGGAATTCGGACCTCAAAATTTGGAATTTGGAACTTGAAATTTGCAATGTGGTATTCAGAACTCGGATTTTGAAATTCCGAACTAATAAATTCACACTATTTGATTTATTTAGAATTTGAAACTTGGAATTTGGATCTCAAATTTAAAGTGGAACTAAACTCAAAAAGAGAACATTTTCTATGTTATTGAGAACATCTGGGATTTTTAATTGGGCCTAAATTGTACCCTGAAAAAATGCACCTTTTATTTGGCAATTCTCCTGTAATATAGCAGTGTACTTACAGATATGTGCAGGTGCCTAGACACTCTTGCAACTACAGCCTCATAACTGTATATCTGTAGTAGTGGAAAGTTGAAAAATAGCATTGGACCATAAGGTTATTGGTATTGCTATCTTAAAGTATTGATGTTGATGTAAATAATATGTACATTTCTTCCAGCGTGCTTACAAACACAGGCCTTGTTAGCAGCTGGTTTGCCGAACCAGCTGCTGACAAAGGCCTGTGCTTGTATTCATGCTGGAAGAAATAATATGAAGGCCTCATTCACATCATAGGTGCATAAAAACTGATGGAAAAAACAGATTTGACTTGCATGGAATATTTTGGACTTGTTCACACCATCTGCAAAGATGTGTATTTTGCTTGAATGCATTTTTTCTTTTATTAGAAAAGTAGAAAATGCTTTTTTTTCAAAGCTACATTATAGCAATGGTTGCAAACTACAGACTTCAATTTTAGAAATCAGCAATCAAAGAATAAAATCAAGCCTTCAACCATCCCAAGGTAGAGAAAACAAAGTAAATAGTCAATCTAGCTAAAGCTAGGCAGCACTCCAGCGTGACAAAGATAGACAACGTACCTGCATACCCCAGGAATACAGAAACAACTCCAAACTTGCCAATGGAAATGTATGAAGTACATAAGATTACAAAATACTAGCATACAAAGGAATGGCTTGTGATTCCTTACTAGCAATATATCAGAAAGATGTAATTATAGGTAAATTTACCATCAAGATATTTGGAGTAAAGAGAAAAAATGGAGAGAAAGAGAGAAAAAAAGAGCAGAAATGGGGAACAGAGGGAGATGGCAGCAGAGGACAACACAGGGGCACTGGGTGGCAAGGGAGGATGTCCACGAGACATATTATGCCGGAGCTTCAAAGCAGGTCCAAGGGTCCCAGACTCATTCCATTGTTTTCTGTGTGCCCTATTCACACCATAACACTGGTGTGATTTGATTTTTTTTCCTGTGCAGAAATATTCAACATAAAGGTCTCTGCAGGGGTACAACAAAAACTATTGTTTTTTTATTTGCCCTGTTTACTCCAGTGTTGGTGTCATGTGTGTTTTTTTCTGCACCAAAAACTGCATATGGCCGGTTCATAATACCTGAATTTTATTAGAAGTAGTGCGGTGCTAGATAGAATATGCCCCTATGGGACCTAAGGTGCAATATTGTAAATAATATTGTAAATAATAAAGTGCAATATTATAAACAATGATATGATTAAGGGCAAATGTGCCAAATAGTCTCCACCAAAAGTCCTCTTATAAATCAAGCAGTAAACTAAAGTGATCTTTGCAAAATCTCCTCCTTTAAATTCAGATGACAATAGGAACAACCGTTTTAGTCCATGTTGTAGGTGATAGAAAGATAAGAGAGATATATGCGTTTTTTTTTTTTCCCCACTGTTCCACCACTGTGCTAGTTAGACATGTGCAGTTTGTTTCGTTCTGAATCGAAATTCTGACAAATTTTTCATTATTTGGAATTCGGATGCATCCGAATTACCGAATTACAATAGAAATGATATTAAACAAATCTGAAAATACGATTCAAATTAAAAAATTCAGACATAATTCGATTTTGAACAATTCAAATTGAATTTGAAAACAATTCAAATTTGGAAACAAATTAAAAAAAAAACATTGATTTTTTAAAAAATAATATGAAATGATAAAGTAATGTAATAAAAATAAAAGAATAGTGATAGAATAGAAAATATGAGAGTATAATAGAATAGAAAAACAATAGAACAGAATAGATTAAAATAGAATATCTAACTATCTGCTGAAATTCAAATTTCGAATAGAATGAATACAAATAGAAAAGATTAGAATAGAATAGAAAAGAATAGAAAATAATTGAATAGAGAATACGAGAATAGCATAGAGAAGAATAGAGTAGAAAACCAATAGAACAGAATAGAATAAAATAGAATATATATCCAAATTCAAATTTCGAGTAGAATAAATTCAAATTTGAATACAAAAGATTAGAATAGAATAGAAAATAATAGAAAAGATTATCTCCAGTTCTGAGCATCTGACTTCTCAATTTGCATAGTAACTGCTTACTACTTCGTGTCTCTTTTACATGATATCCTACAGATTGGAGTTTCCCTTTTCCATGTGATTCGTCAATACCCACTGGACTGTGCCCCATTCTCCGGGATCCGAGCCATCCTCATCCTCAGGAGAACCGCAGCAGAAGGGTTGGTGAGTGGGGTTTGGGAGGGGAGCACACACCTACCAATATCCATTTGATCCACCTTCCCCTCACCCCCTCCACAGACGAACAGCTTATTCCCAAACTTTTGGACTCCTTTTCTTTGTATGAAGAATACACTGATAACATCTGCTATTTATTTACAGTATATTACCGCATGATTCAACTTTTTGTTTGGAACATTTATGTTGTGTTAAGATTATATGTATTTCTTGGTTCGCTAGTCACACACTTACATGACAGCGCCATGCCCACGTTAACCCCTTCCTTTGTTTACATACCTGGGAGTTCCCAGGCTCTGTGGGGGCAGCAGTCACAGATATTACTTTGTGTACTTTTTAGCATATAGAAGCACCATACCACCTTTTTTCTCCTTTTTTATGTTAACACCCTTACCAACAATGACAGTGATTAGTGAGGCCATAGGTCATGCAGATATTACTCTGTAACGCGTATGTACAGTATCTCATAAAAGTGAGTACACCCCTCACATTTTTGTGAATATTTTATTATATCTTTTCATGTGACAACGCTGAAGAAATTACACTTTGCTACAATGTAAAGAAGTGAGTGTACAGCTTGTATAACAGTGTAAATTTGTTGTACCCTCAAAATAACTCAACACACAGCCATTAATGTCTAAACCGCTGGCAACAAAAGTGAGTACACCCCTAAGTGAAAAAGTCTGAATTTGGCCAAATTAGCCATTTACCTCCCCGGTGTCATTTGACTCATTAATGTTACAAAGTCCCAGGTGTGAATGGGCAGCAGGTGTGTTAAATTTGGTGTTATCATTCTCATTCTCTCACACTGGTCATTGGAAGTTCAGCATGGCATCTCATGGCAAAGAACTCTCTGAGGATCTGAAAACAAGAATTGTTGCTCTACATAAAGATGGCTTAGGCTATAAGAAGATTGCCAAGACCCTGAAACTGAGCTGCAGCACGGTGGCCAAGTGATCAGTAATTTTGTACAAAGTTAAAGGTGAAATGTTGCACCAAGGCTGTTTTGTTTTATGATTTACTGTATGTATACAGCCACAAATCTCTTAGTCAGTTTTTCAGTCCAAACAGTAGATGCTGGCATTGGGTAATGCCTGAACAGAGATACAAAGAATGACATACACATGCCTCTTGTATGTAGACAATATTTGCTTATCCAACAGTGAATCCATACAGTGGTCAATCAATGGTCTGTGTTGATTCAGTAAACAAATATTGTATTAACACAAGGTGTCATGTACCTTGTGACAGAACCTGATGTATATTGGAAGGATTCTCATACATCCCAGGCTCTGAGATCACTGATGTTGTGACAGTGGCTGCAAGAGCGCAGGAGGTATGAGTGCCTGTAAGATAGCCACAGCAGTGGCTAGCAGATGCATCGCCAGAGTTGGGTCAGATCACTGGAACAGCAGATGGCAGCAGAGACAGCAGACCCAGGTTTGGGCAGACAGCAGGCAGCAGATGCTTGACAGGTAGCTGGCAGGTACCAGTTGCGGAAGGACTGGTAGCACTCAGTAGGTGAAGGACCAGCAGAAACTAGGTAGCATGCAGAGCAGATCAGGTGGATTACTAGATGCAAGGTCAGATGAGCCAGGTCAGCAACATATAGTCAGATATAGGTATGGATGGCAGGCAGGCAGAGAATGGTCAGGATACAAGCAGAAGTCAGGCAATGTAGAATCAAGTAGATGAGCAGGAGATAGATCAAATCCTAAGACAAGCCAAGGTCAGGGCAGGTAGAGTTCAAGCAAGGTCAGGGCAAGCTGGGTCAATAACAGAAGTCAACACAGGAACAGATATAGGGACACACGTAATAGCTGTAGATCAGACAGCACTGGCTAATGGAACTGCTGCAGTTTAAATAGTCCCATTGGTGCCACGGCCATTCACACAAAAATGGGTACCTGCACATCTGCGCCTGCGCACCCGTGTACGTCTTGAGGCTTCATCTGTAATATGGCTAGTGCCTTCCTGACACAAGACCAGTCCTTCCCACCCTTGTGTTCTTTAGACTTTTATTAACTAATTACATCAGATCAGGTCTGCAGTTGGTGGCTTGCATTATAACAGTGTTTTACTGCTAACTAGACTCACATATAAGGAAAGGCAACATGTATGCCCTGGTCCAGAGTTAGATCACCCACAAGGCAACTTAGGTGTATGCCTAGGGCCCAACATGTGACCTCATGGCCCATCTAGCCCTCCTTGCCTCCCTCAGGGGCTGATGAGCAAGTCTCCCCTACCCACAATCAGCTTCAGGAATATCAGAGTTTGCTATAGCTGCCCAGCACAGACATTGCAGGAGGATGAATCGACAGAAGCTAAGGCAATGGAACTGCAGTGCTGAAACAGACTGGACCAATACCCCCGTAACCTTTCTACATTCACAGTATCTCACTAAAGTGAGTACACCCCTCACATGTTTGTAAATATTTTATTATATCTTTTCATGTGACAACACTAAAGAAATTACACTTTGCAACAATGTAAAGTAGTGAGTGTACAGCTTGTATAACGTGTAAATGTGTTGTTCCCTCAAAATACCTCAATACACAGTCGTTATTGTCTAAACTGCTGGCAACAAAAGTGAGTACACCCCTAAATGAAAATGTCCAAATTGGGCCCAATTAGCCATTTTCCCTTCCCAGTGTCATATGACTCGTTAGTGTAACAAGGTCTCAGGTGTGAATGGGGAGCAGGTGTGTTAAATTTGATGTTATCGCTCTCACTCATACTGGTCACTGGAAGATCAACATGGCCCTTCATGGCAAAGAACTCTCTGAAGATCTGAAAAAAACAACAATCTACATAAAGATGGCCTGGGCTATAAGAAGATTGCCAATACCCTGAAACTGAGCTGCATCACGGTGGCCAAGACCATACAGCAGTTTAACAGAACAGGTTCCACTCAGAACAGGCCTCACCATGGTCGACCAAAGAAGTTGAGTGCACGTGCTCAGCATCATATCCAGAGGTTGTCTTTGGAAAATAGACATATCAGTGCTGCCAGCATTGCTGCAGAGGTTGAAGGGGTGGGGACTCAGCCTATCAGTGCTCAGACCATAAGCCGCACACTGCCTTAAATTGGTCTGCATGGCTGTTGGCCCAAAAGGAAGGTTCTTCTAAAGATGATGCAGAAGAAAGCCTGCAAACAGTTTGCTGAAAATAAACAGGCTAAGGGCATGGATTATTGGAACCATGTCCTGTGGTCTGATAAGACCAAGATAAACTTATTTGGTTCAGATGGTGTCAAGCGTGTGTGGCGGCAACCAGATGAGGAGTACAAAGACAAGTGTGTCTTGCCTACAATCAAACATGGTGGTGGGAGTTTCATGGTCTGGGGCTGCATGAATGCTGCCGGAACTGGGGAGCTACAGTTACTTGAGGGAACTATGAATGCCAACATGTACTGTGACATACTGAAGCAGAGCATGATCCCCTCCCTTCGGAGACTGGGCCGCAGGGCAGTATTCCAACATGATAACGACCCCAAACACACCTCCAAGACGACCACTGCCTTGCTAAAGAAGCTGAGGGTAAAGGTGATGGACTAGCTAAGCATGTCTCCAGACCTAAACCCTATTGAGCATATGTGGGGCATCCTCAAATGGAAGGTGGAGAAGTGCAAGGTCTCTAACATCCACCAGCTCCGTGATGTCGTCATGGAGGAGTGGAAGAGGACTCCAGTGGCAACCTGTGAAGCTCTGCTGAACTCCATGCCCAAGAGGGTTAAGGCAGTGCTAGAAAATAATGGTCCCCACACAAAATATTGACACTTTGGGTCCAATTTAGACATTTCAACTTAGGGGTGTACTCACTTTTGTTGCTTAGACACTAATGGCTGTGTGTTGAGTTATTTTGAGGGGACAGCAAATTTACACTGTTATACAAGCTGTACACTCACTACTTTACATTGTAGCAAAGTGTCATTACTTCAGTGTTGTCACATGAAAAGATACAATAAAATATTTACAAAAATGTGAGGGGTGTACTTACTTTTGTGAGATACTGCATATATATGAATTTTGGTGGATTGTGGAATGTTATCATGTAATGTTATTTGATACCAATATAATTATCATGTTTAACTGTTTCGGAATTTGACATCAAGATTATGTGTGTGTATATCGTATATGAACTAATAAACATTGTTTTTATATTGTGAACCAAATAATTAACAGATTATGGCGCCCTGTGAGGTAATGAATTAGTGCAGGTGAAATTGTTAAAAATTAATGGTTGTGTAGCCTACTTCTCATCAGGTGAAAGCCTGGAACATCAATTCCTGATGACGTGTCAATGAGAGACACGAAATGCATTGAAGCCACGCCTATCTCTGAAGTCACATCCGGCCCCTCTGGTCTCGCTAGTCTGAGCGGTGGAATGCACGCAGCACGGAAACGTGCTGGTCTCATTCACACACGCTGGATCTGTTAGTGCTGGCTTATCAGCACAAGGACAATTTAGTGGACATTTGTAAGCTGTTTTAATTGCTGTTTGATCTTAATAAAACATGTTGCGCAATGAACAATCTGTTATTTTGTCCCCTTGAGCTACTCCTCTCTGAAAGATGATTAGTGGTGCCATCTCTGGCTGATATATGGGATCCCTCGCAGTGATGTATTTCTGAGCCCATTTATATTTGTTTTCTGGTAAATGTGAACCCCTGTCACCCTTCTGTGGTGGAGCACTAGCATTTTGAAATTAAGAAGGATTTCTATGCACTAAAGCACTTTTATGAGCACGGTTGATAGACTCTTTCTACTGCCATTATTGATCAAGCTCTTATGAAAAACTGTTTTATCACAATTTAACCCTTTTTGAGCATGGTTGATGGAAATATCTTGCTGCTACTTTATATAATATTTTGATGAATTGTTGTTTTTACTGCTATTAATTCTCTCAAATATTTTTTTGATGAACTGAGTATCACTAATGTTGCACAAGAGTAGAGTTGAGCGAATCCGAACTGTAAAGTTCTGGTTCGTACCGAACTTTGGGGTGTCCGTGACCCAGACCCGAACCCGGACATTTTAAAAAAAGTTTGGGTTCGAGTTCTGGGTTCGGGTATTTGTTCACGCATGTTGAATAGCTGCAGGGCAGCCAATCAACAAGCGTTTCACTGGTTTTCCCTAGAAGCCATCACAGCCATGCCTACTAATGGCATGGCTGTGATTGGCTAGTGCATCATGTGACCCAGCCTCTATATGAGGCTGGAGTCACAGTGCTGCATGTCACATGCTCTCTGGGTAGTGTAGGGAGAGGATGCTGCCTGTGCTGTGAGGGACAGATTGCAGATAGATAGATAGGTAGAGATTACTACTACTACTGCTTTTAGGGACAGATTGCAGATAGATAGATAGAGATTACTACTACTACTGCTTTTGGGGACAGATTGCAGATCTCATCCTGCATTACAGAAAGATCTGACTGGACTAGGTAGAGTCTACTGCTTAGATGGACAGATTATTGTTCTAAAATTATCTCCTAGTTCTATAGGGTCAGGTTCCTGCTGTTGCTGTAAGGGACAGATTATTGTTCTAAAATCATTTTGCAGCCCTCTAGCACTTTCCAGGACTCTTTTACAGTCATTTTTGTACCGAAAAGTTTGGGTCCCCATTGAATTCAATGGGGTTTGGGGTGAAGTTCGGGTCAAGTTCGGTACCGAACCCGGACTTTTTTCCGAAGTTAGGCAGAACCCACCGAACCCGAACATCCACGGGTTCGATCAACTCTACACAAGAGGATTATTGTACTATTATATTTTTTTGCACTTATGATTTATGGGTCACGCTATGTGAATATTGTGGTTTGATATAGTATAGGTTTACTTATTAATAATAGGTCAAGGTGAGCGCCAAACACTTCTATATTTTTGCCACTGATTTATTTTATATTCACCAATTTACTCATTTGCAACCACGTGCTTCATATAAAGTCCCACCTCTTTGCTCGTTGTAAAGTTGCTAAAACATCTACTTTCAGTTCTGTGTCATAAATACATTTCAATGATGTATAAGTTATTTTCATCTTAGGCTTTAATCTAGCTAAATTTCCTTGGATCAGGTTGTTTTCTACCTTACATGAAACCCAGCAACTCCAACTGCAAATAATACATGCAGTTTAATTGGAGAGGTTTTTATTAATCTATATACTTACTGAACAATTGCTCCAAATTACAACTTCAAAAAATGTGAAATCCTTTTTTTTGGCATCAATGTATCAGAAACTCTTTAATTATATTTGCAGCTCATCTTGGGCAATGATCCCTACCCAAGTGGGTTTAATCAAAGAAAAAGACAAGGTGAAATGGCTACAGGTTTCTGTAACCACTCTGCAAATCACAAGTGGCTCTAGCGGAAATTGGCTGCACTTTGCCTCACTTCTAATGAAGTATATTTTTGGTTGCATGCTGTATTACAATATATTCATAACACTGTAAGTTGCTGGGTTGCTGGGAAGACTTTGGTGGCGCAGAAAAGATGCTGGGAAAGCTTAAGACATGTCAAACTCACCTGGAAGCTACAATGTCCGTTCAGCACAGAAGGAGAGGCACAAAGCTATTTTGAGAGGCAAAAATTCATAATCTGTGAGAAGGGAGGGTGCTTTCTGAAATTTTGCTTGATTAGGACAAAATTTTCTTGACATGATTAGCTTAGTTTTCAGCAGGAAAAGGGAGATGTAATCAGATACAATCACTGGAAATCATTAAACCCCCTATTTTATGGGACCTAGTCTACGGAATGGTTGTTTAAAACAGAAGAAAAGGGAAATTATTTTATTCAAGCATAGTAATGACTAAGGTCTTTTGCCCCTCCTGCATTTCACACTCACTTTGTCAGCATCAGTGAAATTGAGTGATAGCTATTGTAGATTTTTTATAGCTATGTTTCTTACTATTATATTTTGTTTGTGTTGAAAGAATTGGAACAGTTTTTAATTCTGAAGTTCTTTTTTTTGGAGCAGACACAATAGGATACTCCAATGCTATAGCATTGATGCAGTTCTTTATATAAATAAGACATACTCAAATAATTGGCGCCTGTGCATATAGAAGTGATACACAGTTATTACATAATACTTTTATTGTTAGAATATTTCAATTTCAACTTTAGCCAAAACCTTTTTTCCCACTGTTTGATAGGATAACAAAAGCATAAAGCCACTAATACATTTTTATTGTTGCCTGTGTCTCTATTGGGCAGATTTCACAGGGAAATTTCTTCTTGCTCCCTGTTCTGGTGACAGCTGTCAAGTTTAAATTCCTCTCACTTTCTATTTCTGTTTAGAGCAATCATCATGACAGATTGGGCTGTTAATTTTTCTGGCTATGCTCTCTTGCTCTTTGGAAAGACAGGGTAAAGCCAAAAGGTGGCAGCCTCTGTCTTCAAAAGTGATCTAAAGGTGAGTGTGAAAGAAAACCTTGTTGATAGAGAGTGAGATTGGGCTGACAAATTATGTGGGAAGTTGCATTATGACTGCATAAGCAATCACAGTGAAGACCCCCCCCCCCCCAGAGCAGTACAGTGTAAAAAAAAAATTGCATACTGCAGAATCACTGTATGTCAGTACCAACAGCCATTGTCACTACTACAACAGTGCAATGTCAACAGACCAGTGTTGCCAGTCACTGCAGTGTCCTGGATCACCACCACACAGTCATAGTGCCCCTGATTACCACCAGACCAGTCCCAGTGTCCCTGACACTGGTCACTGTAATATCAGTCCCAGTGCGCCTGATCATGGCCACATCAGTTCCAGTGTCCCTGGTGACTGACACACCAGTCATAATGTCACTCTAAGGACTCATTATTCACATGTGCTATGCTCTCTGCAGGGCAATCAGTGTTTGGATCGATCTTCAGAAAGCATTTAACAGGCATCGAGGAGGCATTGTATCGCCTCCACAGCACCTGCTTTAAACCCTTGGACTCCGCACAAGTACCTCCATTCACGTTCCTATGGGATGCCAGTCCCAGTCATCCTCTGTGGACAACTCCACTTCTATGTATCACCTGACTAGTCCATGAAAAAAATAAATGTGCTTTTTGAAACATAAAAAATGTGGATGTGTCTCCTTTAAACATACTGTATGTATTCGGATGATTCTGGTCCACTTTTGCACTTCTCCACAGTGATCATCACCACCAACAAACTGCACTCACCAGAAGATGTGGCTGCTTAAATTATAGGCAGCATATATGCATTTTGATATTTTCCCAAGAAGGATGAATCACAGCATCTTGTTATTAGGAGTGGTCCCTTTAAGGATAGATGAGTTTTTGCTGATAAACAATATTTTAAGGGACAGCCAGCATGGATCCAAGAAAGACCAAAGCTGTCGGAAGTAAGAAAAAACTTAGATCCCATTGGGGGTGGCAGAGGTACACGGACACCCATCTGACCTTACCATTATATAGGGCCAGTCAAAGGAAAGTCGTACTAGGGCTATAGATAGAACTGCCAACATACTCGCAGAGAAGGCAATGGATAGTTGCTCTCTCTCTCCCCTCCCCTTCCCAATCCCTAGCCCCCCTTTACCTCTGTCCATGCTTTTACCCTTCCCGGACCTCCCCCTTTCCCATTTTTTCTTAATATTTCTTACCACAACTTTTATGTTCGCATAGTATTTTACTACCGAAGACTACCAGGTAATTCATATACATTTGCTTAATATACAAAAGGAAAAACAAAGTGAAAAAATCCCGCGCTGATAGGTCCTCTTGTGCGGCAGACTACTGGCTGGGCGGAGGTAAATGCATCGGAGTGTGCAGCCCTCCTCGGACGGGGAAATCCGAAAATGACTGTAAAACAAGAGGAAAAGGAAGGCGCACGCACCTGGTGCATTACCAAAAACAATTTTATTAAAATGATAGCAAGAGAAGGTACTCACAAACTGGTGGGTGCACAACCTGTGCGAACTGACAGAGTAAAAGCTGACGCGTTTCGGGGGCGCACCGCCTTCCTCAGAGCTGTGTGTCAGTTCGCACAGGTTGTGCACCCACCAGTTTGTGAGTACCTTCTCTTGCTATCATTTTAATAAAATTGTTTTTGGTAATGCATCAGGTACATTTGCTTGATACCATGTGATTTGAAATACCATGTATGAACTATATGCTACCTTTGTACTATTCAACACTTGTGATCTGTCTGTTGTAACATTTGCTACAAAATTTCAATAAAAAGATTTAAAAAAAAAAAAAAAAAGCTTAGATAAAAGAGTGGCTGTGAACTTGGACTTTGTAAAAGCATTTAACACAGTTGTAAGGGTCTTTAGACTTAGAAAATTCAGACTGTAAATTGATAAAAAAAAGCCTGTAACAATAGAGTAGTGATGAATGATTTATACTCTGAATTGTCTAAGGTAGGGGCGCCCAACCACTGGCCCACGGGCCCTCTGATGTGGACTGCCACCTCCTTCTCTGGGATGGCGAGTCTACAAGCCCTACCCACCATCCCTGAACATCAGTGTTAAGAATGAAGCCGGCGATAAAGGAAGAAGAGCCGATGCTTCCTATATAGCGCCAGCTCCTGTTACAGGCAGAGTGATACCAAATGCACTCCACCTGTGATGGGAGCTATACAGGAAGCATCGGCTCTGCTCTATACTGCAGCTGCATGCTTCCTCCAGTGCCGGCTCCTGTCACACTGATGCTCGGAATGGCGGGTCGGGAACCAGCCAGTAATACCCACCAACAGCACCAACCAGCAGTATCCGCCAGCAGTGTCCGCCAGCAGTACCCAACAGCAGTACCAGCTAGCAGTACCCACCAGCAGTATCTACCAGCAGTACCAGCCAGCAGTACCAACCAGCAGTACCAGCCAGCAGTACCAACCAGCAGTACAAGCCAGCAGTACCTGCCAGCAGTATCCGGTAGCAGTACCCACCAGCAGTACCTGCCAGCAGTACCAGCCCTGGAGTAAAGCCAGCAGCAGCCACCAGCCATACCTGCCTGGGGGACAGCAGCAGCCAGCGATACCTGCAGGAATGCTGAGGAAGAGGTTAAGACTGAGGTCAGTTGAGGTGCAGGTAAACCACAGTGCATCAGTGTGAAAGCAGACTTAGGCCCCTTTCAAACAATTGGTTCGATCGGGTCCCCCTCTCCATTTTTTCAGGCGGACCAAGTCGGACCCTCCTTTCACCTTTATAGAGCGGCACATGTAAACAGACTTGTGTCTGTTTACACCCGCTTATCTCCAATCCGATACACTTAAAAAACAGAAGGGGATCTGTCCCCTTCTGTTTGGGCTCAATGAATCAGAGGGCCCATAGAGTAGAGCCGGCTGTGTCCAAGTCTGCTTTGCATATGCACAGTGGGCACGGACCTATCTTCTACCCGCTCTGCTCATTGTGGCCTGAGACCGGTTATCAAGTCTTTAAAGTGGCACTCGCTCCTCAAAAGGTTGGGCAGCCCTGTCTAAGGTTGTCAGTGGTGTACCCCAAGGTTCAGTGTTGATACCTTTACTTTTTAACCTAATTATAAATAATATAGAGTTTATTATCAATAGTACTATTTGTGTTTGCAGATGAGACCAAGCTATCTAGAGCGATAAAGTTCTTACCCATTGTTTCTAACTTAGACACACACCTGAATGCACTGTTTTATTGGGCAACTATATTGTAAGTGATGTTTATTGTGGATAAAAGTAGTTATACACTTGCGGGTTAAAAACATGTTTGCATCATGCTTCCTAGGAGAAGAACAACTGGGGGAGTCAATGATTAAAATGATCTAGGTGTTCTGGTAAATCCTACATCTAGTAACATCATGCAATGCCAAGTTGCAGTTTTTAAAGCAAGCTAAATATTTTATTGTATTAAAAGGAGTATAGACTCCAAAGAGAGAGAGAGAGAGACATAGGGGTTGATTTACTAAAGCTTGAAAGTGCAAATTTTGGTGCAGCTCCGCACAGAAACCAATTAGCTTCAAGGTTTTATTGTCAAAGCTTGATTGAACATCTGAGGTTAGAAGCTGATTGGCTAGCATGCACAGCTGCACCAGTTTTTGCACTCTCCAACTTTAGTAAATCAACCCCATAATGTTGCCCCTGTACAAAAAATGAGTACGACCTCCTCTGGAATAATGAATTCAGTTTTGGGCCCAGGTCCCTGAAGATGTTCTTTAGTGACAAAACATGTTGGACAGGGTGGCTGACAATTTCCCGCTTGCTGGTGGATAGCATTTGGCTGATACATGCTGTATTTAATTTTTTTCTGCTTTGAGTACCCATTTGTGCCTTTTATAATAAAACTGTTTGGCGGTAGTGCATTACTCGTCTATCCTCTTCCTCTCTCCATGGTCCATTAATGATCTTGTGAGGAGTTGTGATGCCTGCTTAAGGGGGTTCATCTGACAGTTACCCTGGATAGTCTAGATGCGTTTATGACTAGAGTTGATCGAACACCTGGACGTTCGGGTTCTGCGGGTCCAAACAAACTTTGGGAAAAAGTCTGGGTTCGGCACGGAATGTTGCCAAAACTTTATCCCGGACCCCGAACCCCATTGAAGTCAATGGGGACCCAAACTTTTAGGCACAAAAATGGCTGTAACAAAGTCCTGGCAAGTGCCAGAGGGCTGCAAAAAGAAGTAAAATGGGGGTAAGAGTGGGGCAAGTGCCCTACAAAAAAATGGGGATAGGGAAAATAAATTAAAATCAAATAAACTAGGAGATGATTTTTGAACAATAGTGTGTCACTTACAGCTGCAGCTAGAACCTCTCCCTTTAGAACTAGGAGATGATTTTTGAACAATAATCTGTCCCTCTAAGCAGAAGCCTCTACCTAGTGCAGTCAGATCGCTCAAAGCAGCAGTATGTGAAATCTCAAATTACTCCCACAATCTGATCGTTGTGTACGATCCCACAATCTGATCGTTGTGTACGATCGTAGCGATCGTTGTGTTATGCAGAGTTTGATGTGCAATCTATCACTCACAGCAGCAGTATGTGAAATCTCAAATTTCTGCAATCTGTCCCTCAGAGCAACAGTAGTAGTAATCTCAGGATGCAGGATCAGATGTTAAAATGTCTGCAATCTGTCCCTCACAAAAACGCCGGCAGCATCATCTCCCTACACTAACCCAAGAGAATATGACATGCAGCACTGTGACTCCAGCCTCATATAGAGGCTGGGTCACATGATGCACTGGCCAATCACAGCCATGCCATTAGTAGGCATGGCTGTGATGGCTTCTAAGGGCAAACCAAACGCTGGTTGATTGGCTGCCCTGCAGCTATTCAACATGCATGATCAACTACCAGAACCCAGAACCCGAACGTCTTTTGAAATGTCCGTGTTCCGGTCCGGGTCCCGGACACCCCAAAGTTCGGTATGGACCCGAACGTTACAGTCCGGGTTCGCTCAACACTATTTATGACCTTTATTTTAAAGGTATGATATCTCTGGTGAGAGGCTGTGTTTGATGTTGGAGCACAGGAGTGTTCACGTGTGATTTCAACTCAGCACTTCTACACCTGGGGATGAACTTTCTTTGCGCTGTCACTACATAAACTTAAAAACATAAATACCTTCAGATTGACTGCTGCAATCACCAAAGTGTGTATTCTCCACCAATCAAAATTAATGTAATAGTATATTAATGTGCTATGCAGCTGAATAAATAAACTATAAATGTGTACTAAACCACTATGTTTTGTGTGATGTTGTGCAAACATATAACAAAGTATATGAAATCAATCAAAGTGAAGATAATAAAACTAACACTAATCCATCCACACTCCCATCTAGTGAATAATGTCTTCATGCACTTCCAATCTACTCTGCTGATGAATCGCACTCCCAAGTGCAATCCTCACATAGCATGTGAGGCCAAAATCCCGGTGCGGCAAATACTCCTCAACAATATGTGCACCACCTTATAGTGAGTAAAGATGTACCCTCACCTCAGGGTTTTGACCTACAAATAAATAGGTTTAAATGCGCTTCCCTCTCTCCTGGGGATAATATAGATAGCATTTTGGTGGTACTGGACCCTCCGCTCACCTCCTTCTTAAAGGGCAGCCCCTCTCTAGTATCTGACAATAACTCACTCTGTAAGTGTTTTTCATTTTTAAAAAGATGCCTCCAAACACCTTTTTCCAGTGATCTTCAGGCCGGCCATATGACTCCTGGCCGCTCTGCAACTATGATCCAAGGCTATAGCGGGAGGAGCAGGAATCTCCATCTGACATTGGCCAGGAGTCACGTGACCGCCGTGCTGGCCGCTCAGCACCTCCCACTGCAGCCCTGGATCGTAGTAGTAGAGGAGCCGGGAGTCACATGACTGAAGATCACTGGAAAAAGGTATTTACAAGTTATCGCTGGATAAAGGAGAGGGTCTGCCAAGATTTTTTTAAAGTTTGTTTATTACAAATGGCGGCAGGAGGGGGGGGCGTAGGTAGAGACACAGACATGGGAGCTGACAGGCAAGGAGGGAGGGGGTGAGGAGGACAGAGGAGAGCTGTGGATGATGGAGGGATGTAAGCTAACCAATGTAGTCAAGGCTCATAAGCCCTGATTATCGTGGTCAGCTCACAGAGGGGGACACAGGAAGTGGTAGAATGAGCCAAGTTTTTTACAGCTTAGAGAGGGGCAGATTAGACAGCATAAGCACTGTGCTGTTTAATCAGCTATAAGGAAACAGGAGCTCTGTTATTTTGGCTCCGCCCCACGCATATCATTGCTGATCACATGACTTCCTCTGAACTCCCACAGTTTTCAATTTCCATTCTTCTCTCTGTTCTTTTTCTCCCTGTTCTCTGTGCATGGCTTCCATGATGGACCAGAGTGATTCATTGTGCAGCCGCTGACCAATCAAAATTATTCTGGGATTCACTGCACAGCATCCATGGAGGTAAATACAGTGAGAACCAGAGGTGGGTAGGGTGTAAGTGTTATTTTACCTTTACAGAAAAAAAATTAAAAGGTGAACTATCACATAAAGTGAGGGAAGACACAGCAGAAAAGAAACAGTCATACCCATTTTTTGTTGTTATGCTACAAACCCCACAATATTTCAGGGCCCATTTATACCAGAATCCAGTGTACTGCAGCACTTGCATTTTTATGCATTAAGGCATATTTGGAATGAGGTGAAGTGCACTATAATGTATAAAAAAAAATGTCTATTCTGCATTCTTTCACAGCCCAGCACGATGCACAAGAGACCATGCATCGTGCTGCGGTGCATTGCTGTACACATGCATTTGGAAGTGCGTTGGGGTGTTATTTGCAATACATGGCACCGCAGCATGCCAACACATGAAATTTAAACATGGCATGATTGGTATGAATGATCTCTAAAACCTTAGAAATACCTTTCCTGGTGACATTTGCCAAGTAGTCTGCACAGAAAGAATTTTATCAATTCAAACAACCGAAAAATGAGAAACAGCTAGTGAAACATAATGAGTAACAAGGTTTTTAAGTGCATAGGAAAGATCATTTTTTTGTTTATTATGTGACCTCTGGTTTTTTATAATACAAGGACCATATAAAGCTAATATCATTCCATGGTACAAACATTAAAAGCACTTTAATATATATACATTGCAGTTCATGCGACAGGCAGTGGTAATATGCACACTCACTCCTCAAATATTTGGTATGCTGTAAGTAACTTGCTTTCTGAGTGTTTCTCTCATAAAGAAGATAGGTTTACTGATATTTCCATTAATAACCCTGACAGCGATTCCCCATTCTGAAAGCGTACGATCCATTTTCCCATCTCAAAGTCATAATTATTTTCTAAAAAAGAAATAGCATCGCTCAAAGTTTAACAGCTGTTAAAACCAATTTGCATGTTTCTCGCAATTGTTAAAATCTTTAGCTAACGCTTGTCAGGAAAAAAAAAATCTATGCACTGGACTGTAATTATGATAATTAGTCAGAAAATTATGTTATCTAATACTACAGTGAAGCCAAGTGTTACTAGCATATAGAGTCTTCTTAAGATAAAAGTAGTTACTTTATTTACTGTACCAACTGTGATTACTGAGGTAAAATGTACAATGATGAATGATATTGGTCATCTGGAAAATAATGGATGTCTATTGATACTTGTGAGAAGGCTCTACAGATTTGTATTTAGCTTTAAATAATCATTAATTTGATGGCTATGCACTGGCAGTGGCAACAAACATGTTTCAGCAAATAGTGTATACAAAAAAGCTGGGGAAAGGACACAAATAGATCAATGGAGTTTACAGCTTATTTATTTATTTTTTTCAGAAGAGAAGTCAATCTAATGATTAGCTTCTCTCGAACGTCAATGTTGGTATGATTTTGCTTGATCAGTGCATGCAGCCAATTGCCTGCAGTGCTGATCAGTATATTCTGACAGTGGAGCAGGGTTGCCAACCGCCAGTAAATTTACTGACAGTTTGTAAAAATCAGTGATTTTTACAACTGTCTATGAATATCAGGGTCTGATAATTTGTCATGCTGTGCTGATTTTTTAAGTGTTAACCAAGCAAATTACTTGATATGGGTATTGTCAGTGTTTCCATGTTGTGTATGAATATCAATTGCCTTCATTTTTAATAGGAGTTCTGTTATTTTTCAGGTTGTCAGTAAAAAATGTGCTCCGTCAGTAAATTTTCCATGGTTTGCCAGTAAAAAATGGTGCGGGAGGTTGGCAACACTGCAGTGGAGGAGTCCCACCTTAAATGTGTGAAAAGGGAATCCGCTTGGGTTTTTTGATCAGCCGGCTGGCTAATCAGAAAAAAAAAAAAACAATTACGGCCAGCTTAACCACTTCAATACAGGACATTTTTTATTTTTTGTGACATAAGTGAAAAAATTGCAAACATTTTGAAAACAAAACACTTTTCTTTAAAATAACATTTTGAAAATAAGTAATTTTTGTTCATAAATTTGGGCCAAAACCTATACTGCTACCTTTCTTTGGTAAAAAATAACCCAAATAAGTGTGTGTTATTTGGTCTGTGTGAAAGTTATAGAGTCTTCAAGCTATGGTGCCAATCATTGAAAATCAGTCACACCTTATGCACTGACGGCCTATCTCATTTCTTGAGGCCCTGAAATGTCAGGAAAGTACAAATACCCTCCAAATGACCCCTATTTGAAAAGTAGACATTCTAAGGTATTTAGTAAGAGGCATGGCGAGTTTTTTGAAGTTGTACTTTTTTCCCACAATTCTTGGGAAAATTAAGATTTTTTTTTTTTTATTGTCATAACAACAAGTTATTTCTCACACACAGCATATGCATACTTCCAATTACACCCCAAAATAATGGAAAAAAATGGAAAACTAAACACCAGTAATTTTCAGCAGCGCAAAAGCACTAAAATTATAAAGTGCATTAGTAAAACAATGTCCAATAGTTAGTGCATTAGTCTGTTTTTTGCATTATTCTGTTTTGAAAGCAGCAGCACTTCTTATACTATACCTAATTTGAAGGGGTCTGATTTAGCACGGTGACACAATGTATATTTACACCCCAAAATACATTCTGCTACTCGCCCCGAGTATGGCAATACCACATGTGTGAGACTTTTTCACAGCCTGGCCACAAAGAGAGGTCCAACATGCAGGGAGCACCGCCATGCATTCTAGGAGCAGAATTTTCACATCTAATTTCCTAACAACCTATTACAGTTTTGAAGGCCCTGGAGCACCAGGACAATGGAATTACCCACAAAATGACCCCATTTTGGAGAGCAAACACCCCAACGTATATTCTATGAGGCATTATGAGTTTTTTGAATGGTTCATTTTTTCCCACAAGTTTTCAAAAAATGTGGAAAGAAAATGAAAATGCTTTTATTTTTACACAAATTGGTCAATTTATGAGATATTTCTAACACATGGCATGTACATAGCAAAAATTAACCCACAAAATATATTCTGCTACTTGTCCCGAGTATGGCAATACCACATGTGTGAGACTTTTTCACACCCTGGCCACATAGAAAGGGCCAACATGCAGGGAGCACCGTCAGGCGTTCTAGGAGCATAAATTACGCATAAAATTTAATTCATACCTATCACACTTTTGAAGGCCTTGGAGCACCAGGACAGTGGAATTACCCCCAAAATGACCCCATTTTGGAAAGCAAACACCCAAGGTATATTCTATGAGGCATGGGGCTATAGATAAGTACTCGGGTACTCTGATGGGCTGCAGATAGGTACTCAGGTATTCTGATGGGCTGCAGATAGGTACTCGGGTATTTTGATGGGCTGGAAATAGGTACTTGGGTAATCTGATGGACTGGTAAAAGGTACTTGGGTACTCTGATGGGCTGCAGATAGGTACTCGGTTACTCAGATGGGTTAGTGACAGGTACTCGGGTAATCTGAAGGGCAAGTGACAGGTACTCGGGTACTCTGATGGGCTGGTGACAGGTACTCAGGTATTCAGATGGGCAGGTGACAGGTACTTGGGTACTCAGATGGGCAGGTGACAGGTACTCGGGTATGCTGATGGTCTGGTGACAGGTACACGGGTACTCTAATGGGCAGGTGACAGGTACTCGGGTACTGTGGTGGGCTGGTGACAGGTACTCAGGTTCTCTGATGGACAGGTAATCGGGTACTTTGATGGGCTGGTGACAGGTACTCGGGTACTCTGATGGGCTGGTGACAGGTACTCGGGTACTCTGATGGGTTGGTGACAGGTACTCAGGTAATCTGAAGGGCAGGTGACAGGTACTCGGGTACTCTGATGGGCTGGTGACAGGTACTCGGGTACTCTGATGGGCTGGTGACAGGTACTCAGGTATTCAGATGGGCAGGTGACAGGTACTTGGTCACTCTGATGGGCTGGTGACAGGTACTCGGGTACTCTGATGGGCTGGTGACAGGTACTCGTGTACTCTGATGGGTTGGTTACAACCACTCGGGTACTCTGATGGGCCGGTGACAGGTACTTGGGTACTTTGAAGGGCAGGTGACAGGTACTCTGATGGGCTGGTGACAGGTACTCGAGTACTTTGATGGCTTTTCCTCAGTACAGACACCCTACCCCCTTAGTATGGTCCTCACCCTGAGTATAGACTCCCCTCCTTCAGTACACACCCCCTCCCTCCCAGCCCCAGTTCCCCCTGCAGGGACTCCCCATCTATACTGATCTACCCCCTCCCTCACCAGAAGCAGTGGCAGTTCAGAATGAGGGAGGTCCTACCCTCAGCTGTGTCATGTGACTGGATCCAAGAAAAAGTCTTCATCTGTTCTACACTATACCTGTCAGGTGACCTCAAACGGTGCCGCGGTGCACATATCATAGGCACAGCAGCACCATGCAATGCACACAGAGGAAAAATGGCGGGCAGTTGCTGAGTAATCAGCGACTGATGATCATTTTTTTTTTGCTACACCACACCCTATGCACCCCTCTAGGTATGCCGCAGGTGATGGCAACTCCCTTTATTTTGTTTTTCTATTGCCCTGTCAATGTGCACCTGTCCCTGTTTGCTATTTTCAGGGCCCTGATGTTTTCTCTTGTTATTTTTGTTTGTTGTCTTCAGCAGGCTTGTAAAAGTAATGTCTGGGCTTCTAGT
This sequence comes from Glandirana rugosa, assembly GCA_018402905.1. Taxonomy (NCBI): domain Eukaryota; kingdom Metazoa; phylum Chordata; class Amphibia; order Anura; family Ranidae; genus Glandirana; species Glandirana rugosa. The sequence goes on from BLSH010498043.1 coordinate 1,344,725, forward strand.
GTTGCTGTGCCTTTAAGGAGGAAAAGACTGCCTTCAGGTTAGCATGCATTGATTTTTGCATTACTATATACCGCATATGTTGCCATAACTGAGACACTCAGATAGTTTTAGGCACAACATTTATCAGAGAGACCTTGAACAGCAATGTGACTTTCATATATGTTTGCAAATATATGCAACCAAAACCTCTGTTTTTTAGTAGTTGGAGCAGATACGTTTGTTATTTATTAATTTATTTATTTTTTGCTGGTTATCTTGAAAGTGGAGTGGAGTGCTTATCAGGGCTGGCCCTACCATGGGTCCCAGTGGGTCCATTGGACCCAGGCAGCACTTTGAGAGGGGCAGCAAATTGAACCACAGCCGCCTTTCCTTCTCTTCTATTTACCCAGCAAATTGACGACCAAGATTTTTTTTTCCAGCAGTTTTGTGTGCCTGTCCCTATACTACCATCGCTATAATGCCTGAGCCTGTCTACATACTGCCCTAGCTTGTCTATATACTACCCTAGCCTGCCCCTATACTACCCTAGCCTGTGTATATACTTCCCTAGCCCAACCCTATACTGCCCTAACCCGCCCCTTGGAATTGAACATAATGGTATGTTGTATCATTTTGCATACAGACAAGGTGCTGTTGCATATAAATCTGACTTCCTGATAAATTTAATTAAAATTATTGTGATATAAAATAATGGATGTGGGGGCTTTTTGGTGGGCGTGATTTTTTTTTGGGGGGGAGGGGGCAGCATTTCATTCTTGGACCCAGGCAGCACAATATTTTTGGCCAGCCCTGGTGCTTATTTAGGCACTGAACTCAGATAAAGGAGTCTGCACTTGAAATGTCCTTTCCCACAATTCCGTGGGTTCCAGAACATTCCCAGAGAAGATCCGTTTTTCAGCTTTCCTCCCTCAGCAGCCCAGAGAAGCTACATCTGATGAGGCAGAGGTAGCTGAGCAAGTGACTTGCAGCCAGGAGAGAGGCCCTCCTTTCTCAGAATTGGCATGTGGGATGGGCAACGAGACAGATGGTCTGGAAGACCCAGCTACTGAGGGGGAGCCCATCTCTTACTGCTACCAGATTACTGCATAGTCAAAACTTCTAACACTTTTTTCACTGTATATAATAGGACGCTAATGTCAGAGGAATGCTCTGGAATAAATTGAATCGCTTCAGTACTGGGTACTTTTACCCCCTTCCTGCCCAGGCCAATTTTCAGCTTTCATCGCTCTTACGCTTTGAATGACAATTGCATGGTCATGCAATGCTGTACCCAGATTACATATTTATCATTTTTTTCACACAAATAGAGCTTTCTTTTGGTGATATTTAATCACCACTGGGTTTTTTATTACAAAAAAATAAAAAAGACCGAAATTTTGAAAAATAAAAGTTTTCTTTCTGTCAGAAAATTTTGTAAATAGGTGATATTTCTCCTTCACTCCTGCACTGATGAGACAGCGCTGATGAGCACTGATAGGCTGCAATGATGGGCACTGATGAGGTGGCACTGATGAGGAGGCACTAATATGCTGCATTGATGGGCACTGATAGGTGGCACTGATGAGCATTGATTGGCGACACTGATGGGCACTGATAGGTGGCACTGATGGGCACTGATAGGTGGCACTTATGGGAAATGATAGGCAACATGGATAGGTAGCACTGATGGGCAGTCATGGGTGGCACTGATGGGTGGCTCTGATGAGCAGGCACTGATGGGCACTGAAAGGCATCACTGACTGGCATCACTGATGGGCACGGGTTGGCATCACAGATGGTTACTGACTGGCATCACTGATGGGCACTGTTGGGGCTGCACTAAAAATCCACTGAAGTGCCCTGGTTACCTGTACAGGTCTCCCCTGCGAAGAGATACTGCTGATTGACTCTCCTCTCCTCACAATCTGTCAGTGTGAGACAAGGAAAGCCGATTACCGGCACTTCTGTGTTCAATCACAGTCGATCACATGGGTAAAGAGCCACATCATCCGCTCTTTATCGGGATCGCGCTGTGTACCAGGGACGCTGTGCTCCGCACCTCTGTGGGCATGTGAGAGTGGTGAGACTGGGCAACATCATATGATGTCGTCCCAGAACGAGAGGGGATCCCACCCACTGTCATTTGACTATACGGCGGGCAGGAGGTGGTAAAAGCAGTATTAAACCCAAAAGCGAGCATTTATTATATTGCAGTTTACCAATTCTTAGATATGATGGCTGCATTTGTTTTCTTCTTTAGGCTTTCATTCCTTTATTTTCATCTGTTGATCCTGCTAGTAAGTATGTTTTTTTTTTTTTGTTTCAAAAGGACAATCTCTCTTGCACATGTAGCAGTTAGAGGGATGAGACAAACCATTTACTGCTGACTAGCACTGGGGGTGCTTACAATGATAAGCATTTATTTATGAATGTAAATCCTTCATCCTAAAAGAAAAAAACTGTTGCTGTAACCGCTTGTGTAACTGCAATGTGAGCTGGAGTTTGGCTTCAGTTTATTAGTGTATCTAAACCTGCTAGTACAGCTGAGTTAACACTCCCTCCCCCCAGACTGACAATGCTACTGTCCAAATGTGCCCCCTGTTGTTCTTCATCCAGTGGTGCACTCTGATACAAGTGTGTTACTGGCCAGATCACTAGGGCAAAACAGAAGGGAAAAGGCCTAAAAAAGAAAAAGAATGCAGCCACCACATTTAATGATTAATAAGCTGCAATATATTACATTTTTGGTTTTGGGTTTAATACAGATTTAACAATATAATAAGATTGAGCCCATTCTTTGAGTTCTAGATTTCTGAATTACATTGATTGTTATTACAGCATGTAGAAAGTTAGCAGGAAACTTGAACATCCCAACTATCTCCCTACATTTCTAGTTTTACTACCTACCTCTGCCTCTCAGTGATAAACAAGCCCTTAAACAGATCCTGGTTGCCTATGCGTGAAGCTGTGTGACAACAACCTTTATTTGTGCAATTATCACACATTGAATGAAAACTACTGATAGCTAATGGTAAACACTGTCAGATAACAAATACACTACAACTGTGATTATTCATGATATAACAAAAGCACCACGGCCTCCAAAAATCACGGTTTATTAATTAAAGGATAATAAGGTATTCATTACTTAGCTTAGTAAATAGGGTGAAACTGTGTTAACTTTGAATACCCAGTCATGTGCAAGGGAAATTGAAAAAATATTTATTTGTTGGCATATGAGTGGATAAGTGAGCATAACTTTCCGCCATTCAATAAGCTTTTTTAAAGAAAAATACATAAAAAAAGACATGCACTTTACATGACATATTCTTTTAAGGAATCAATCCCATTGTAATTGATGATGCATGGTGCGATCATATCAAGTGTGAGACACACACAGAACTGGCACCATTTTGTTCAGGTGACGCCATTTCAGTTTTAACTTAACAATCTCCCAGTACAGATCCCTCACACACCCCCTCCTCCCTGTTCTGTGTGGAAATTCCAAAAAAAAGCCACTTTGAAAAAAGGAATTGTTATCTTAGCTACATGAGCAGGGTGTTTGTTTGTGGTGGCCGACTATAAGGCCTCATGCACACGGGACGTTTTTTTGACAGTTTTACAGCAGCTGTTTTTAAACCCTCCATCGTGTTATTCTATGTGTTCATGCACACATAAGCTGCTATCAGCTGTTTTTAGCAGTGACGTTTTTGAGCTGTAAAAAAACCCAAAACCAGAGGGTTTTGAGAGACGTTTTTCAGCTGTAAAAATGTTCAAACGCTCAAAAAAGCCCAAAAACGCTCAAAAGCGTTGATTCCCAATGTTTTTGGATGTTTTAGATCAATTGAAAAAAAAAAAACGCTGGCTCATTAAAAATGCGAAAAAACGCGAAAAAAACACTGGTAATATAACGCTGGTAAAAGCTGAAAAAATCACTAATAAGCTATTGACGTTTTTTGGACGTGCAGTCCTGTGTGCATGAAACCTAAGGCCCCTTTCACACGATCGGACCGCCTATCCTTTTTTTAGCCATCCATCAATGGAACACAATACATTCCTATAGGCAAACAGATGGCCATCCGTTACCATCCATTAACATCCGCTTCCAATCTTGTCCGTTTTTTTTAACATACAGGGTCTACGTCGAGGTCCGTCAAAACGGATCTCAACTGACGGTAACTGACAATGTCCGTCAACGTCCGATCAGTAAAGATCCGTTTTGAATAAATCAACTTTATTTTGTTTATAAGTGAACTCAACCTATGACCCAGGTAGTAGTTGGACAATAGGAAGTGCATTCCCAAGGAGAAAGGTGGCCAAAGATGTCTCCCAGGAGCACCTAATTAACCTGGTACATGAAAGGCCAGGCTTGTGGGACTCTATGTGTCGTGACCACAGTGACAGAGTGGCAACTCAGCAGCTATGGGATGAAATCTGTAGCCTTGTGACACCAAATTGGTCCACTATGACTCCCAAACAGCGTGATGCACGTGGAAAGTGTTGCCCAACTGCAGCGTGCACTCTTGTCAGTGTTTTTATGGAATCATGAGATTATGGAAACATGTGATAATGTACTGTTCAGTCAACGCTGCCGCAGAGCCAAACCATGTGTCACTCTACTTTGTATGTATTTGTATTTACCTTAGTAGTAATGCATGTGAATTTGAGGTCAGTGCACATCCTTTTTGGCCTCTCTGATGAAGTGTGCACCTTGTCCCAGAAGGACATCATTTCTGTGTCTATTGCTGTCCTTGTTGCATGCTGATTTTGTGGTGACCTAAGCATAAAAATATTCAAAATATGCCAACTTTACTGCAATGATGCCTTGTTGCCCATCTGAATATGTTGACTGCATTCTGTGCACATGATGTTTACTATTGTGAATAGGCAAGGGCATGCTGAATCCTCCACAGACTATGGAGTCCAATTGGTTATAGGTTTTTTTCCACTTTACTCAAAATCTTTCTCAATGTGTGTTACAGGATTAGAAATGAACAAAAGGTGGCATTCTCTTCAAGACTGTTTTCAAAGAGACTTGAAGGACGAGGCAGAGTGTGCAAGCGGTTCTGGAGCTACCAATAAGGAAAAGTCTTCTTCGAAATGTTATAGTTCCTAAGAAAAGTCATGGACGTAAGGCCATAAGTGACGTTTGGATGATCCATTTAAAAAAATGAATAAAGTAGGTCTCCATGTGTACAGGTTTTGTGACCAAATATTCCTCCTTTTTATTGTAGTACATCAACAAATATGTCAGAGAGTGAGGAAAACACTGAACAAAACTGCAATGAGACAGAAGTGCAGGGAGGTGAGCAAGCAGAGGGAGAAGGCCAGTCCCAGTCTGTAGATGAGACAGCACATCTGAGTGAACGTCCAAGTCCATCGCAAAGATCCATACATGTAAGCATACTATTGATTGCTAAGCTTTATCAGATGTACACCAAGGCATCATTACATTTCTCAATCATCATATTATTCTCTACAGGTTAGTCATGACAGGCCAACAACAGCTAGAGCCTCGCGATGTGCCAAAAAACCGGAAAATACTGAGATGGACAAAGCCATGAAGTCCTTTATGGACAAGATGACCTCCTTTAAAAGACAAGAGAGTATGGATCCATTCTGTGATCCAGATAACCCAAATGCGTCCTTCCTGAGGACAATTTATCATACACTACAAAAAGCACCAGCAGAGAGGCTGGTGGAGATACATATGGGTATATTTAATTATGTGTGGGGATGTATTAGAGCTGCACTCACATTAGATTCGCACTTAGGGCCGGTTCACACTGCTGCGATGCGGGTAACCCTGTGTATACACTGTGGGTTCCTGCATCACAAGTCTCCCGGCAGCAGTTCACACCACCATATGCGAACTGCAGTGAGTGTCACTACTAGAGTAGAGTGAACCTCTGGAAGTTCGGGTTCTGCTGGTCCGTCCGAACTTCGGGACAAAGTCCGGGTCCGGGTCCGGACGGAACCCGAACGATCGCACGGACAACGAACCCCATTGAAATCAATGGGGACCCGAACTTTTAGGCACAAAAATGGCTGTAACAAAGTCCTGGAAAGCCCTAGAGGGCTGCAAAAGGAAGTAAAATGGTGGTAAGGGTAGGGCAAGTGCCCTACAAAAAAATGGGGACAGGGAAATAACTTTAAATATTAAAAAAAAAATAAAAACATAAAAAAAGCAAAAATGGAGGTGAATGTGGATCATCTTCAAACTGTGTCTGAAAAGTATTAATTAACGGTAGAAGCCATATAACTGTTCTAAAATCATCTTCAAACTAGGGCAAGTGCCCTACAAATAAATGGGGATAGGGAAAGTA
>BLSH010498043.1:1362159-1378429 GCA_018402905.1 Glandirana rugosa
GTGATAATAAAAGGTCGTACAAGGTCTCTAATGTGCACCAGCCCTGTGATGTCGTCATAGAGCAGAAGAAGACTCCAGTGGCAACCTGTGAGGCTCTGGTGAACTCCATGCCCAAGAGGGTTAAGGCAGTGCTGGAAAATAATAGTGGCCACACAAAATACTGACACTTTGGGCTTAATTTGGACATTTTCACTTAGGGGTGCACTCACTTTTGTTGCCAGTTGTTTAGACATTAATGGCTGTGTGTTGAGTTATTTTGAGGGGACAACAAATTTACACTGTTATACAAGCTGTACACTCACTACTTTACATTGTAGCAAAGTGTAATTTCTTCAGTGTTGTCACATGAAAAGATAGAATAAAATATTTACAAAAATGTGAGGGGTGTACTCACTTCTGTGAGATACTGTATATATACACATAAGATATACACTTTTGAATTACATTCTATGAAAAATCACAGCATGACCATACTGTGTTATACTGTATATAAATATACATACATGCATACATGGGGAATGCTGGCAACGCCATCAGTTTGCAGAGTCTGAAGCATTTATCTTGGCAAGTCTGGCTGGAGTATAATAAATTTGATGCAGAATTTTATATTGGATGAGGCCATCCCAGGATGACACTAAATACTTAAAGGGACAATCCCACATATTATCCCATTTAAAATTGTCATAAAGGCTATTTCTTTTTTAATTAAAATAATAAACAGGTTTATATGTATGTGCTCTTACCTCCTCTGCTACAGTCCCCACTGGCGCTCAAGATTCCTCTTCTGCATGTGCCCCCATAGCAAGCTGTATGCTATGGGGTCACTCATGCACGCACACTCCCGGACCAGGCTGTGTCCCTCCATAGACACACACAAAGTGGATTGGCCCCGCCCCTCACTCCCTCCTCATTGGATTTGACTGACAGCGGCAGGAGCCAATGGCTGCCACTGCTCTTAGTGAAGCCCGTGAGAGGAGGGAGAGTTGGATCGATAGAAGACTCAGGCAAGTGTTTAGAGAGTGGTGGGGTGAAATAGTTGGTGTGTGTTTTTTTACCTTAATGCAGGGAATGCATTAAGGTAAAAACGTTTAGACTTTAGTACCAGTGTAAATCAACTTTTGTGAAGCTGGGTCACTCACGACTTGAATGTTTGCAGATTCAGTAGGAATCAGCTGAAATCCAAGTCATGTATTGCTAGCTTTAGAATAAAGAGAGCAGCAATGGTGCACATTTTTGACAAAAACCACCATAAACTTTATGTAAACACAGACTTCACATGCACATCATACCCCTTTTCAATGCCCCAGTCTGGGCAACATTTTATCCTCCTGGGAGCCAGTGGTGTCTGCAATACATGTACCGCATTTCCCTGAAAATAAGACCTACCCCAAAAATAAGCCCTGCTGTGATTTTTGGGGAGGGCTGCATATGGGGGCTTATATAGCCCTACCCCGAAAATAAGCCCTTGTTTGGAAGGGTTGTGGAGTCCTAAAAGGCACTGTATTACAATGTTTGTGAGGTCTAGACTGTGTATGTTTCTGTGGTCTGCTTATGGTGAATACCTTTGTTGCGGTGCCAATCAGCGCTCAGCTGATCTGCTGTTGCCCTCCTCCTCTTATGCCAGCTGTCAGCCGGGAATCTCAGCCCCCCTCTGCAGTGCTCGGAGCGGGGAAGATCGATTAGGTGGGCCATGGAATCACTGATCCCCCGCTGCTCTCCTTTCCTCCTCTTCTGCCAGTTGGCAATGGGGGGATCTCGGGCCCCTCTCCCTCTAAAGTGCTTGGAGCATGGAAGACTAATTAGGCATGTCACTACGCTGTAGAAAGGTAAGGTGTTTGTCACAGGTGGATTGCAGAGACATGCAGAGTTTACATTGTATAGTACAGTGTTCAGTGAATTTTTGGATTTTACAGGCACTTTTAACTCAGTTCCACTGGCCATTGGGGATTCCTTACAGGCAGGGAGGGAAATGGGGAGACAAGACATCACATGACAAACCCTACCCTGAAAATAAGTCCTACTGGGTTTTTTGTTGCCAAAATTAATATAGGACCCAGGCGTATTTTCAGGGAAACATGGTACCAGCATCAATCAAAGAGAATAATGCCTTGGCTGCCCACCTGACATGCTAAACTAATCATTTCCATTTCTATTAAAAGATGGAACAGCTAAACATACACTGATGATATAACAATTCTAATTTTCACTTGGTGCTTGATTTATTGCAATCATAGTTTCCACTGTGGGGTCTTTGTAAAAATGCAGAAATTACTTCCAGATTATTTGGAAAACAAACAATACTTTACAATGCAACTGCTTACATTCGACTGGGGCCATGCTTAAACTAATTTTTCAAAAGGTCCAACAACCCATCATCACAGCTCAGTACTGTCAGTTTTTATGCCTCCAAATTCTCACCTCTTAGGACCAATCTAATGTGGATTTTAAAATTGGTTTTAATTAACAGTAACTAAATGTTTGTATTCTTCTGTTAATACTAATAGCAATATATCACCTATGTAAACTTCAAAACATATTATATTTTAATGTAATTGTAAGACTGTTGTCAAAAAGTGATATATTTAATATATTATTAGAGCAAGAGAGGGGCTAGGCAGATGAGGTGTACTAGCTTTGTGCAGCAGCACATGGGTGCAGGGGCAGAGCTGGGGCCAGTTTTCAGCAGCTGCAGCTCACTCTACAGACTCTACTTCTTACACTCTAATGCTTAAAGCCAGCTGTCATATAAAGTATATCCCCCTTTGCAACAAGGGAATGTATTATATGCATATATTACACTTCAGCTTTAAGCCAAAAGAAAATCCTTTTTTGCATCTTGCTATTCTGGATTATTATTTCTTTTTATTATAAATAAGTGAACTGAATATTTTACCTGTAGAGTGCGACAATGAAAGAGTTAGTTTGCATCTATACTTTATTTTTAACATCCTTTAAATTGATTTTAACTTATGATTTTAACATTATTTCCTCTTTTTTTTAAGAGCTATGTTTTGGAGTATATGTAAAATGAGCTATTCTTCACTTTCCTTTTCTTTTCTTGGTTACCAACATTAGTAACATTCAGAAACAACCATTAGCAGAGATGAAGGCACAAGTCAAAATTCATTCTACCTCCAATTAGAGCTCATTCGACCCAAACTGCATTTTAATTTAAGGTTTACAGAGATTCTATGGATATACTGTATTTTACTGTAGGGGGATCATTTTCTTGGGATCAAGCTGGGCTCTCTTTTGTTTTGTTTTTTTGCCTCAAATCTGATTTGTTTTAAATTTGAAAAAGGGGAAGCATGTCCAAATGTAGAAAATTGTCCAGTGGTGTCTGTTCAATTTGTAAATCCAAGACTGTGACTGGAGAACAGTAGAATGGACTAATAGTATGAATAGTGGCATGGGTGGGTCAGTACCAGTCTTGGCTAGACTTGTCAAAGTCATCACCTCCCTACTGGTACTGCAAAATCCAGCCAGGCAATCTGCAAGAAGTGCTAATAGATTTGTGGCTCCTTAACCACTTCAGCCCCGGAAGGATTTCCAGCTTTAGGACCGGAGCACTTTTTGCGATTCGGCGCTGCGTCGCTTTAACTGACAATTGCGCGGTCGTGCGACGTTGCACCCAAACTAAATTTGCGTCCTTTTTTTCCCACAAATAGAGCTTTCTTTTGGTGGTATTTGATCACCTCTGCGTCATTTCTGATCGCCGCTATAAACAAAAGAAGAGCGACAATTTTGCAAAAAAAACTAAATTTTGTTACTTTTTGCTAAAATACAAATCCAAAAAAAAAAAATATAAAAAAACATTTTTTTTCACCGTTTTTGGCCGATTTATATTCTTCCTCATATTTGCGATAAAAAAAATCGCAATCGGCGTTTATTGATTGGTTTGCGCAAAAGTGGTCGCATTTACGGATGATGAGAATTCATTTTTGGGGTTTTTATTTTTTTTTTTATTTTTTACTAAAAATGGCGGCGATCTGCGATTTTTAGCGGTACTGCGATATTTCAGCGGACATGTCGGAATGTTTTGACACTTTTTTGGGACCATTGGCATTTATACAGCGATCAGTGCTATAAAAATGCACTGATTACTGTGTAAATGCCATTGGCAGTGAAGGGGTTAACCTGCAGGGGGCGCTCTAAGGGTTAACTGTGTTCCCTGGGCGTGTTCTTACTGTAGGGGGACTTGCCTAGCTGGGGAAAGGAAGTGGTCACAGCCTTCACTTACAGGAAGGCTGTGATCACTTCCCTTCCCCCTCACACAGAGCGGAGGTCCGTGTTTACATACACGGACCTCCGCTCATTCGCTCCGGGGGGGGCATCGCGGGTGGCCGGCGGCAATCAAAGCCGCCGGACCCGCTCCCTGGACCCCCCTGGACACAGTGAGCGCGCGCGCACGCTTCCGGCGGCGCGCGCGCGCTCACAGTGGCTCTGTATCGCGGCCGCCGTCGTATGACGGCGATTCGCGTTACAGAGCCACATTGTCGCCGTCAATTGCCGATCAGCCGTCGGCAAGCGGTTAAGTTCAATTTTACTGAAAAAATAATAAATGCACATGTTTTTGCATAAAAGTGAATTCACTATTTTTTCTTGCAGGAACATGGAAAGTATTGCAGCCAAGATCAATAGATCGTGGGTGCAGTTTGGGCTCCTGCAGATATGTCTTCCAGATTTCAGCCCGTAACTCTGTATTAGCTTTCTGTTTGAAAACCAAAGTTCATGTCAGTAGACTATGAGAGCGCTCATCAGCACCCCCGCAGCCCATAAACTACAAGTCCATCTGCCGTGATGGCAGATGGTACTTGCAGTTTATTCATTCAAAGCAACCTGTGAACGAATGACATGGCTATGTGGTCGGAGCCCCACAAAGCTTCACTGTTTTTAAAAAGAGACATGTTACATGCTCTGCCCTAAATATGGATGTAACATGTTCCAAATATGAACTTAGCCTTTAACCTTCACTGTAGTGTGTAAATGATGTCATGTTCTATGATTAAGGAATATCATTCTTCACTTAGGAGTGAAGGGTACTCCTGTTCAGTGGAGCTCTGTAGAGGCTTTAAAAAGAATATGTGTTCCCAACTCCTGGGAGAAATTGGGCCAGAGACCCACAGGAACTTTGAATGTGCTAAGAGACTGTATTGCAATAAGCAACTAGTGCTGCCGGTCTATAGCACAACCACTAAAGAAAAAATATATGCTTGCACAGGATTGAATGATGAAAGATGAGTTAAGAGACCTCCAGAATTTTGTAGAGACCAGTGGGTATTGCCAGCTGATGATGGGGCTGAAGCCTAGCTTCTAATGTTCTGCTTAAAGAGCCATTAAATTGATTGTAAAGGTTTTTTTTTTTTTTAAATAAACTTATTCTTACCTGCTCTGTGCAAGGGTTTTGCCCCTATCCTCCTCTTCTGGGGTGCTCCTGGCTCCTCCTCTTTATTGGATGCCCCACGGAGATCCACTTTCCCTGGGGGCACTCATGCAGGTGCGCTCACGAGTCCCACTGTTACATTCATTGACACAGACAGCAGGACTCAGCCCCGCCCCCTGCTCCTGTGTCACTGGATTTGATTAAAAACAGCAGGAGCCAATGGCTATCAATCTATCCAATGGCTCCTTCTGCTATCAATCTATCCAATGGCTCCTGCTGCTATCAATCTATCCAATGAGGACTGAGACAGCGACTGTAATCACTGGGCTTGTGCACATCACTGGAATGGATGGGCAAAGGTAATAAAAAGGTGGGCGGGGGGGCTCTGGAGGTAGCTGCAGCACAGAAGGTTTTTGCCCCAGGAAGAAGTCTATTCAGATCAAACCGGTCGGGTGACGGCTACATTTCGATACTGCTGCACAAGAGCAACCTCATACTCAATACCTCAATTTTTATTATCATGCTTGAAAAATTGTCTGTGATGTAAGTGCAATCTTAAATACATTTCACCACTTGTTATACGGACTCACACTATGACCTTCCTTTATCTTTGGATTTAACATGTGACCTGTGATGAGAGAGGAGCAGTGTTTGGTGAGATTCCAACGTGGCCCCCTCCCAGTTTGGGTATATCCAGGATTTGAAGGAAAATAGAGAGGAGTCTTACTCACCTGCTATTTTTGACCACCTGTGATAGGTGTGTCAATTTTCAGGGGTAAGCGTACACCTTATCCGTTGGTGGTGGATGCATCACACACATTATATTGCATTAAATTGCATGCTCACGATGACAACTGTATGGAAAATGTGGATGCCATTTGTGTTGTTTGCTGACCTATATCAAGATCTAAGAACATTTACATTCATGTGAAACAAGAAATGGACATTTTGTTTTTCACTATTGGATTATTCTAGAGTATTCAATCATTTACCTCATGTCTTTTGATGTGGTTTATTTATAGATTTTATTTGTTGCACTTATCCGGCTTAGTAGTGTAACGCTTTTGAATTAATTACAGAAGGTTTTTGGCCTTAATGCATAGAATGCATTAAGGTGAAAAGCCTGGAGACTTTACAACACCTTTAAGCACTACAGGTAAAGATAGGACAAGGCTAACTTTGTTCACTAAGCTATAGCAGTGGTCTTCAGAGATGTGAGTGAAAAATATAAAGAGGCAGCATATGTCAAGGAAGAAGGGAATATATTGAAATACACAAGCAATGATTCAATTTCAGTTCAAGCCCTGTCCTCTCAGCTGTCCTTGAGAAGTTAAAGACATTGTTGAGGTAGTTGACCATCTACTGCCAACCATCTGATTTTAAACCTCTACACAATGTCAAATGCCCACTGGGGGATAATGGACCTACGAATGGCTCAAAATAACTTTTGCGAAAGAATGAAATGGGTATCCTGAAAATTTGGTACAAAGTGCCAACCTAATAACAACCATTACCCTAACTGACCTTTCTCCTTCTCCCACCTTAATGCACCTCTGTGCTTCTCAACCTGCTCCTCAATGCTAAACCTTTTATAAGGAGGGGGGGTGCCCATTCAATTTATCACTGCTACAGATGGCAAGAAAGCTGTTCACAGATTCAGATCGGATGTTATGGATGATGGGAAACCTGCCAATATCACAACAAATGCACATGTGTTATGACTTCCAATAGTATGGATGCCTTATAACCTGTAAGCATCTTTTGGTGGTATTTGATCACCTCTGCAGGTTTTTTGTGCTATATAAATAAAAAAAAAGCAACAATTTTTTTTTTACTTTTTGCTATAATAAATATCCAAAAAAAGAATTTCTTCATCAGTTTAGGCCAATGTGTATTTTTCTACATATTGTTGGTAAAAAATTGCAATAAGCGTATATTGATTGGTTTGCGCAAAAGTTATAGTGTCTACAAAATAGTGAATATTTTTACTAGTAGTGGCGGTGATCAGCAATAATTAACGAGACTATGACATTGCAGCGGCCAGATCGGACACCTAACTAACATTTTTGATACTTTTTTGGGGACCAGTGACCAGTGATATTATTACAGTAATCAATGCTAAAGATATGCACTGTTATTGTACTAACTACTAAATGACACTGGGGAAGGGGTTAACATCAGGGGTGATCAAGAAGTTAAATGTATTCCCTATGTTTGTTTACTTACTGGATGAGGGTCTGTGTCACTGGGGAAACACACAGATCCATCTTCCTGCATAGCAGAAAGACAGGATCTGTGTGATATCCCCTGTCAGAATGGAGATCTGCCTTGTTTACACAGGCAGATCCCTGTTCTGTCCCTGTGGGGAACAATCGTGGGTGGTCGGTGGACATCAAGTCAGCTGGAGCCGCTGACTGGCTCCTCCGCTTCCGGTGGCACCCACAAAAGTGATATCCCACGCCGACATACACCTACAGTGATTCGCAGGATCGTGCCACCATTGCCGGAGTATAATGACAACAGCTGGTCGGCAAGTGGTTAATTGGCGGGCAGGTCAGGTGTAGCTGGAAGTCAGAAGAATAGTCAGGGTTTGGCCAAGGTCGGTAACAGTCAGGCAGATCAGCATAAGGAGCAGTTGGAAATGTAATTCGGAAACAAGACAGGGGTCGATGCAGGCGGATATCAAGTGTAGTCAAAGGCAGATCAGGTCAGCAGCAGGAAATCAGACATGAGAACAGGTAACAAGTTATGTAGAAAATGCTATAGTCCAAACGCCTGGGATCCAGTGCAGCAGCTTTGTTTAAATAGCTTGTTCATGCCAGCCATATTAATTTGACAGGAGAGTGCCTAGTAGCAATTGTGCCTGGCTGTGGGTACACACTTGTGCAGGCTTATGCCCACATGCACATCCCCGTGCATGAATATGGCTCAGTTTTGTTTTTTTGCTTTCACACGCATTATGCAACATTCCTATCCTGATAACGAAGAGTAAAATTTGCTAGTAAAAACCCTTCACCCTGGGATGATGTATCCATTCATGCCCACAACCAAATAATTAGAAATATTTGAATTAGAAAAAAGACTGTATTATATACATATATAGTACATACTGTCTATATATTTGTGAGAATTGTGTTTAAATGCATACGTTTTGACCAGAGTCTGTTTAAACTGAAGTTGGTGACTACTTATGAACAGGCCTAGTGTTTGCAGTATTCATGTGCTATTGGAGTACTAGGTGCTAGGCACACACAGTAAATCATCCCAACTTTCTTCTACTCCACTTTGCACTGTGCAAGGCATTAGTAGAGTGTGTATACATTTATGTTAATCACACACGCCATCCAGGATTCTTCTATCAATATGAAATGTTATGTGCTAGCGGGGTTGGCGCATCTCGTATTGTTATGTGCAATATACAAAATAATGTGTCTAACTATGCCATTTATGCCTTTGAAAGAAAAAGCAAATTACTTACCGAAAAGAATGGCATTTGCATGGCTGTGTGTCAGCTTTTCAAGCCTTTCCATACTACAAAACATTGCTTTCCTCACTTAGAAAATGCATCCTCCCATCACTCATAAACCATTTCAAAGCACTTTATGAGTCTACGGAGCGAAATGTACTTATCTTGCATTGGCAGTGTCCCAGCTGTTACAAAATTGCTATTGTCCTAATACTTACAAGGCAATTTTAGCATCAGTTAATAATTTTACAGGATAGATAACTTCTTCGTTTTTTTTTTAAATGACAGACATTAAACAATAGCAGCTTGGCATTTCTTGAAGCAGCAGATGACAGCTCAGAGATTAAAGTGATTTTAATGTATAGTCTATGCGGTTTTATTCTCTCAGTGACAATTCTTATGCAAGAGGGTGGAAAAAAATCCTTTTAAACACTTGGACTAGAGAACACAACACATTTACCATTCTGAAAGACATTTTGTAGAAATCTTGTTTAGGAAGTAATGTCATAAATTTGCATTTACAGATACCAACTAACAGGAAAGGAAATTTATCACACATACAAATATATATATTTATATGAGTATCCTCTAATAACAGGGTAATGGGTATGGAAAAGGAAAAAAAAAGATGGAATAAATGTAGACTATAATAATGTGGACATATATTAATGTGTTCAGGTATGTGTGTAATATATATGTGTGTGTATATATATATATATATATATATATATATATATATGTACGTATATGTATATATATATTTATATATATATATATTCTTTCTATCCAATTTCAGTTCTTATCTATATAAACCTACATAGTGCTTTATATCCCTCTAGAATAAAGAACATATCTAGCTCTATATCTGCATATACAATATGTGTGCTCATGCATTTGTCTGTCTGAAGGTGGCTGATCTGACTGAGTAGCTCCACCATGCATTAGGCTGAATTCACCAAGTTATATTACAAGGATAAAATAACATAAAATATCTGTCACTATTTTGAAAATAAGTATTCTTACCTTGGTCATGGAAAAGACCGGTACTTTGTTTTTTTTTGTTTTTTGATTTAGGGGGTTAGAACTTGGATGGGGTAGGGGTGACTGTGGGATGCCCAGTAGATAAAGAACACGGGACCCTCTATATACACCTCGGTATATACACTCCTTTCTCTCTCCAGCACGACACTTGCAACAGTTGCACTCCTTCACTTCTCTCCTGCACAACACTTGCTTCTTCACGGTTAGGTCTTTAGGGAAATTTATCAGACCTCCATTACATCCTCCTCTGGCCTAGCTAGCACACGATGAGGCCTGCGTTCCTGCTGGCAGGACCTCTGGACCGCCCATTACAGGCAAGGGCCACGGTCCCACAAAATGTAGCTAAGTACGTTGGTGCTAGCTAGGATTGATGGACTACTGCTCCCAGTCCATCCTTTTCCTGTAGCCTCTCTGTTGCTTTCCTGCTCCCTTGTGCTGCTGCAGGATCTCTCTCCTCCTCCTGGGTGCACCCAAACTCCCAGGCCTCAAGGTCACCCAACCACACTGGGGGCTCCCAGGTGAGGCCTCCACAACATCTACTACATCTCCACTCTTCCACCCGACAATCTCCTCCCAGACTGGCCTGACCCTGGGTATTTAAGGAGGCCTGCCCCCTGCCAATCCAGATTCGGGATTGGTCAGGGTTCCTTAGAACACCCCATAAAAATAGTGAGAATACTGGAAACAAAATTAATTATTTAAAGTGCAAAGAAAGTCTCGGTATGGCAATGGCAATGAATTCAAAAACCAGTCCCAAAATGACACATCACCGGACAATTTGGTAAGCGATAGTTCCACCTTTCAAAAGTCAATATGATAATGGGCTGATACCAGCTGCTGTAGCACTTAGATGAATAGGACGTCCCTCCACCTGGCACACCGGTCACACAGCCTTTCTTTGCACTTTAAATAATTAATTTTGTTTCCAGTATTCACACTATTTTTATCATTGCACGTTTTGCACATTATTGTAGCCTGTTATTTCACTGTATTTCTTGCACGTATTTCGTGCGACCTGCGTGGAGCATGATGCAAACCTAGCTACCATGCAGATCGCACTAATACTAGATTTAGCATTTGCACTTTAAGTATTCAAGCTGTGATTTTTTCAATGGTATACAGTTTTTTCAGTTGTTGAGAATTTCTTTGTGATTCATATTTTTAAGAGGGGAGCGCGGTTTCTTTTTCTTTTGATTTCATATTTAATTTTGGTTTATCCATTATGACACGTGCAGCCTCCCTCATTTTTCATTCACTTATCCGTTTATATATTGATTCACATCTTTTCACATTCACAATTAATTTTCCAATTGTGCTGGTTTTACATATATATATTCACTTTAGGTTTTTACCTGGAATTGACCTTACAGCCATTTAAATCTGGTATTTTAGTTATCAATAGATTAAAGTGTTTTTTTTTCTACCTTCATGCATTCTATGTAAAGAAACCTCTGTGCAGCAGCCCCCACCCCCCTCTAATACTTACCTTAACCCCAACATGATCCAGCGA
The DNA here is from genome assembly GCA_018402905.1 of Glandirana rugosa. Classification (NCBI taxonomy): domain Eukaryota; kingdom Metazoa; phylum Chordata; class Amphibia; order Anura; family Ranidae; genus Glandirana; species Glandirana rugosa. The sequence goes on from BLSH010498043.1 coordinate 1,373,560, forward strand.
TGAGCACAAGAGCCTCATCTCTCCGGGGGCTCTCCCTCCTCAGTAGCTGAGACAGCAGCTGCAGTCATTGGCCCTCACTGCTGTCAATTACAGCCAGTGAGCCAGTGAGAAGAGAGAGGCAGTGGGGACAAGTCAGGCTCTGTGTGTGTGAATGCACATGCAGAGCAGCAGCTTGGGAGTGAGCCTGCTTGGGTACTTCCATTGCAAACTGCTTGCTCTGGGGAAACACAGCAGGAGGGAGAAGCCAGTGGAGAACCCAAGAAGAGGAGGATCGGGGCCCTGTGCTCAAAACCATTGTACAGAGCAGGTAAGTATAACATGTTATTTAAAAAAAAAAAATCAGTCTGTATATGTAGTAAAGCATGCTTGTTATACTCACTGTGGAATCTAAGAGGTTAATCCTTTGCATTGTGTATAAAGACTGTTTGATCCTGTCTCTCTGATCCTCCTCTTCTTCCACTGTCTCCAAAAAAGAACCTGATATTTACAGAGCCAGGGGACAGGCTGCACATGTTCAGTTTGGTGTGTATTGCTAGTGATTTTTTTTTTCTTGGGGGTTTCATGTAATCAGCACAGGGCCAATCAGCACTGTCCAGACAGAGGATCAGGGGAGAATGAAATGTCTCTTACAAGCTTTACTAGGAACTGAAAGAAGTCATAAGGCTGCTATATACTGTTGATGAGAAAAGGTATTTATCAGTTCATATTTACTAAAATAATTGCATTTCCATGCTCTATATACTGTGGGAGACCAGATATTGTAAATGCAGGTTCTGGGTTTAGTAACACTTTAATATTGCTTTAAGGCACATTAAATTATTACTACTTGATGGGCATCTAAACCCAAGAACAACAATGTAATATGTTGCAGCTTACTAGTGCTTTGATGTTGTGGCTACCTTTTTCCTTTATTTTCACCAGGTGATCCTGCCAGTTGCACACTTTTAGTCCTATGTGGACATGCTCACTCACACGATCAAAGGGCTACAGAACACTTCCCTTCCCCATAATATAGGGTGGAGGTGGTTTGTAGTTCACAGAGATAGACAAAAAATACACTTTAAACACTTCCTGCTAACACTATTTAGGATGTAACACTTCTTCCTTTTTTTTCTATAAAATGTAATGTTAATACCAACCTCTAATAAGAAGAATGAGTCCTCCCCATAATGGCCAAAACAGGCAGAAATAAAAATCTAGGCTTACATATAATGATATCAAAGAAAAAAAAAAAAAAGAAATGTGTTATATGCATAATAAATGTTTTGTTAATAAATACCATCACTTTACATTTTAGGGTCCTTTCACACCAGCGGACGGTTCAGGTCCGCCTGTCAGTTTTCTTGGGGGACCCGAACGGACGCTCCATTGTCCTCTATGGAGCGACGGATGTCAGCGGGGACATGTCCGCTGACATCCAATCCGCTCCGATCCGCTAAACACAGATGGATGGAAACTCTATTTTCCATCCATCTGGTGGATCGGATTGGATTAACATGGACAGACGGTCCGTGTTCATCCGATCCCCCATAGAGGAGAATGGAGCTCTGACAGGTCCACTTCTGCACAGAGTGCAGAGACGGTCCTGTCATCCGCTGGCTCAGAGGGGATAAACGGATGGATCCCCACTGAGGAGGGGAGCCCGTCAAAACGGGCTCCGCTCGTGTGAAAGGAGCCTTAACTTTGGATTAATTATACATATGCACACCTATGGCAATGGAGGTAAACTTGTAAAATAGAGGGCCTTAAAGGTAGCCCTGACACTTTCACAGGGCCACATAACGGCAGCACATGTTTGTGTGTTGAAGTGCATTGCAGTACATTCAAAATAATTGGGCTGTAACACACCTCAACACCCAAAAATGTTGGTCTTGCTGCATTTTTTTCTAGTGCATGGCAATGAACAAGCATAAGACAGTGGGAGCTTAATAAGCCTTATCGTTGGTGTCAGCAGCAGTAATTGTACATTTCAGCACTGTCAATAGATGCAAAATGAATCCCCAGTATTATTGTCAGTGGGTGCATCAAGAAAAACCCAGCATTAGAGTTGAGGATTTTAATGATAACCTACAAAATTGTTGTCAGTGATTGCATTAATAACCCAGCATAGGCATCAGTGACTGTACTACTACATTCACCCCAACATTGGTGGTCAGTGGCAATGCTGTTAACCCCTTCTTGTATTAGCTGTCAGTGGCATTACTTTTTATCCCCCATACTTGGTGGTCAGTGGCAGTATTATTTAACCCCCTACCCGCCCCACATTGGTGGTCAGTCGGAGTCATTTTTAACTCCACCCCTATTGGTGGTTGGTAGCAGTAGTTGGTATCCCCCATTGGGGGTCCATTTCAGTGTTTTTTTTAACAAACTCCTCCCCCATCAATGGAAGTCAGTAGTCAGTAGCATCAACATCACTCCCCCTCATCTGGCTGGAATTTACTTGTACTATTCGCTTGACAGCACCAACTTTGCTTCAGTGCTAGGTGCTGGAACACAGAGAACGTGTCTGCCCCTGGCACCCCGCTGCCACTCTGGAAGGTGCCCGACAGGTGACAGACCCAGCTCAGAACATGGAGGGCCGCACACACATAATTCTACAGCTTGTCTGATTTGTGCCTTATAATTGTATGTTTTCTAAAAATGATACTACTGTAAAAATAAGAAAACTCTAATAGAAACAAACACAAATATATTTGCCAATATCTAGTGACCCTGATAATGCTTACAGTATTTTAACTCCAGTTTCACAGATTGTTAAGACAATTACAAGTTTAGTGTCTAACTGTGCATTATGTTCACATAATTTATTAAACAGAATTTCGAACATGCCTTCCACATTATATTTGCTGCAATGAAATCATTCTGTGCATTAATAAAGATGCGTAAATGTGGAGCTGCTGGAGTTAACCTGTGAAAGAAAGGCCATATGAAGGAAAGTACTAGTATAGTGAAGTAAGTCTGCTGCTGCGTTTTTCATATTGCATATTAATGAGAAGGAAATTCCTGCATACTTTTAGTACATGCAAATGGTTGTGTACTGCATGTATACACGGTAGAACATGTGTGATCAGTAGCGGCCCACTCATAAGGGGTGCAGGGGCGCTTCCCCCCCTAATCCATGTGCCCGGCCCATAATCTCCATGCAGGGTGCCAGACGCATGGATTTCAATGGGGGGGGGGGTTTCTTTTGAAGCACATGATTAAAGCCTGAGGCCAGAATTGGCTTCAGAAAGAGTGGGCTCGGGGCGCAAAGCTCTGCACCCCGAGCCCATCCAGATGTGTGACATTAGTGAATTAATATTTGGTAATGTCTTCCTGCTTCTCCTCTCAGCCAGTCAGGAAGTGGGCCCTGAGACCTCATTAGCCAGGGAGTCTTAGGCCTCCCGGCCAATGAGGTCTTGGGTCCCACTTCCTGTTCAGCTGGGAGGAGAAGCAATGGCTCTGGCTCTTCCCTCCCATGTGCAGCAAGGAGCAGCAGGTGGAGGGGCAGCAGCAGCCCCTTCCAGGAGCCCTACCCCAGATCCAGCACCAGCCTGTCGCCGGTTCTCTGGTTTTCCTTTCTTGGCCCACTTTTGGTATCTCCTGACCACTGCAGACCAGGAACATCGCACAAGAGCTGCAGTTTTGAGATGCTCTGACCCAGTCATCTAGCCATTACAATCTGGCCCTTATCAAAGTCACTAAAATCCTTACACTTGACCATTTTAACTGCTTTCAAGACATCAACTTCAGGGGTAACATGTTCACTTGCTGCCAAATATATCCTATTCACTTTCAGCTGCCATTGTCAATGTAATTCACTTTACCTGTCAGTTGTCATAATGGTATGGCTAATCAGTGTATACTTTAACCGGTTCCCGACCAGCTTGCATACATTTACTGCTGCACTGTGGGAGCGTCCCGCAAATCGCCGTCTATAAACGACAGCTCGCACATGCGCTGTAGCGGGAGAAGTGTGGCCACAGCTCAGGCAGACTCTATCTCCGCCGGCGAGCTGCGATTGCCTGGCAGAGGAGAAAAATGGGGAACCGCCGATGTAAACACAGCGATTCCCCGCTCTGGCAGGCAGCATGTAAGAGATCTACTGATCCCTGTCACTGGGATCAGTTAGATCTCTTATGCCCCTGGCAGCCCAGCCCCCTCACAGTTAGAACACGCCTAGGGAACACACTTAACCCCTAGATCACCCCCTACAGGTTAACCCCTTCACTGCCAATGACATTTACACAGTAATCAGTGGATTTAAATTTCTGATCGCTGTATAAATGTCATTGGTCCCAAAAAAGTGTCAAAAATGTCCGACATGTCCGCTGCAATATCACAGTCCCGATAAAAATCACAGATTGCCACCATTACTAGTAAAAAAAAATTGTAAAAATGACAGAAATTAATTCTCATGGTTTGTAAAGGCGACAACTTTTGCACAAACAAATCAATGAACGCAGATTGTGATTTTTTTTCCCAAAAATATGAGGAAGTATATAAATCAGCCAAAACCGATGAATAAATTAGTTTTTTTTATATATTTTTTGATATGTATTTTAGCAAAAAGTAAGAAATATTGTTTTTTTTTGCAAAATTGTCGTTCTTTTTTTGTTTATAGCGGTGATCAGAAATGACGCAGAGTTGATCAATTACAACCAAAAGAAAGCTCTATTTGTGGGAAAAAAGGACGCAAATTTTGTTTGGGTACAATGTCGCATGACCGCGCAATTGTCAGTTAAAGCGACGCAGTGCCGAATCGCAAAAAGTGCTCTGGTCCTAATTAGAGTTGAGCGAACCCGGACTGTAAAGTTCGGGTCCGTACCGAACTTTGGGGTGTCCGGGACCCGGACCCGGACCCGGACTTTTCAAAAAAAGTCCGGGTTCG
>BLSH010498043.1:1456225-1466406 GCA_018402905.1 Glandirana rugosa
GGTGACCACGGTAAAATAAAATAAATAATAAATAAATCTAGTATGTATGAATGTAAGATAGGGACCTTAGATTGTAAGCTCCTTGAGGATAGGGACTGATGTGAATATACAATTTATATGTAAAGCGCTGTGTAAATTGACAGCATTATATAAGTACCTAAAATAAATAAATAAATAATAAATAAAATAAAATGGCACCAGTGGCGGAACTACCAGGGTCACACTTACGACCGAGCTCTGGCGTTCTGACATTGGCAGTACACTTGAAAACATGTTGTTTTCAATGTGTCCGGTACACATATGTGCGGTGCATTCGCACTCCGCATTGCACAGAAAACATGTGCGTTTTCTGTGTGGTGCGAATTCCAGGCACATTTTGTTCAATGGGAATACATCTAATTCGCAGATGTGTTTCGCATTGAACAGGGATCTTTCCCTCTCCTCACTGCACCCCCCCCCCCCCCCGGTCAGCTGATGCGCTGTGAGGACGGAGAGAAGCCGGTGAACAGCGGATTTTTTTCCTTCTCACTGACAACGGAGCTGGAATGCGCACCGGACAGGTGTGAATCCAGCCTCAAGGTTCTAATTATGTCACTGATGCAGGGCTAAACTTAGCCTAAAAGAGAGTAATGATGCAAATAAGACAGAAATGACTGATAACTTTCTGACCTGTGAAATAAAACTGTATGCATAACTAATGCAGGGCTGGTGCAAGGATTTTTGACACCCTAGGCGAAACCTCATTTTGCGGCCCCTGTTGTCTTCACCCCTGACTCTACCACCTTTGTCCTGCCCATGTATACAGTGCCAGTAAGGCAGCAGATGGTGTCAGTAGGGCAGAGGATGGTGTCCGTAGGGCAGAGGCTGGTATCAGTAGGCCAGTGGATGGTGTTAGTAAGGCAGAGGTTGGTGTCAGTAGGGCAGTGGTTGGTGTCAGTAGGGCAGTGGACGGTGTCAGTAAGGCAGAGGATGGTGTCAGTAGGCCAGTGGACGTGCCAGTAAGGCAGAGGATGGTGTCAGTAGGCCAGTGGACGGTGTCAGTAAAGCAGAGGACAGTGTCAGTAGGGCAGAGGTTGGTGTCAGTAGAGCAGCGGACGGTGCCAGTAAGGCAGCAGATAGTATCAGTAAGGCAGTGCACGGTGTCAGTAAGGCAGAGGATGGTGTCAATAGACCAGTGGACAGTGTCAGTAAGGCAGCAGATGGTGTCAATAAGGCAGAGGATGGTGTCAGTAGGTCAGTCGACGATGTCAGTAGGGCAGAGGATGGTGTCAGTAGGGCAGAGGTTGGTATCAGTAGGCAAGTGGGCAGTGTCTGTAGGGCAGAGGATGGTGTCAGTAGGCCAGTGAACGGTGTCAGTAAAGCAGAGGACAGTGTCAGTAGGACAGAGGTTGGTGTCAGTAAGGGAGAGGTTGGTGTCAGTAGGACAGAGGATGGTGTCAGTAGGACAGAGGATGGTGTCAGTAAGGCAGTGGATGGTGTCAGTAGGGCAGAGGTTGGTGTCAGTAGGGCAGTGGACGGTGCCAGTAAGGCAGCAGATGGTATCAGTAAGGCAGTGGAAGGTGTCAGTAAGGAAGAGGATGATGTCAATAGGCCAGTGGATAGTGTCAGTAAGGCAGCGGTCAGTGTCAGTAAGGCAGAGGAGGGTATCAGTAGGCTAGTGGATGGTGTTAGTAAGGCAGCAGATGGTCTCAGTAAGGCAGAGGATGGTGTCAGTAGGACAGTCGACAATGTCAGTAGGCCAGTCGACAATGTCAGTAGGCCAGAGGATGGTGTCAGCAGGGCAGAGGTTGGTGTCAGTAGGGCCGAGGTTGGTGTCAGTAGGCCAGTGGACGGTGTCAGTAGGGAAGAGGACGGTGTCAGTAGGCCAGTGGATGGTGTCAGTAGGGTAGAGGTTAGTGTAAGTAGGGTAGAGGTTGGTGTCAGTAGGGTAGAGGTTGGTGTCAGTAGGGCAGAGGTTGGTGTCAGTAGGGCAGAGGTTGGGGTCAGTAGGATAGAGAATGATGTCAGTATGGCAGAGGTTGGTGCCAGTAAGGCAGTAGATGGTGTCACTAAGGCAGAGGATTGTGTCAGTAGGGCAGAGGACGGTGTCAGTAGGGCAGAGGATGTTGTCGGTAAGGCAGGAGAAGGTGTTAGTAAGGCAGAGGATGGTGTCAGAAGGCCAGTCGACGATGTCAGTAGGGCAGAGGACAGTGACAGTAGGGCAGAGGTTGTGTCAGTAGGCCAGTGGATGGTGTAAGTAAAGCAGAGGACGGTGTCAGTAGGGCAGAGGTTGGTGTCAGTAGGACAGAGGATGGTGTCAGTAAAGCAGTGGATGGTGTCAGTAGGGCAGAGGGTGGTGCAAGTAGGGCAGAGGACGGTGTCAGTAAGGCAGCAGATGGTGTCAGTAAGGCAGAGTAGGGTATCAGTAGGCCAGTGGACGTGTCAGTAAGGCATAGGATGGTGTCAATAGGCCAGTCAACAATGTCAGTAGGGCAGAGGATGGTGTCAGTAAGGCAGAGGATGGTGTCAGTAGGCCAGTGGACGGTGTCAGTAAAGCAGAGGACATTGTCAGTAGGGCAGAGGTTGGTGTCATTAGGACAGAGGATGGTGTCAGTACAGCAGAGGTTAGTGTCAGTAAGGCAGAGGACGGTGTCAGTAAGGCAGCGGATGGTATCAGTAGGGCAGAGGTTGGTGTCAGTAGGGCAGAGGACAGTTTCAGTAGGGCAGAGGAGAGTGTCAGTAGGGAGGAGGGCGGTGTAAGTAGGGCAGAGGACGGTGTCAGTAAGGCAGTGGATGGCGTCAGTAGAGCAGAGGATGGTGTCAGTAAGGCAGAGAATGGTGTCAGTAGGCCAGCCAATGATGTCAGTAGGGTAGAGGACAGTGACAGTAAGGCAGAGGTTGGTGTCAGTAGGCCAGTGGACGGTGTCAGTAAAGCAGAGGACAGTGTCAGTAGGGCAGAGGTTGGTGTCAGTAGAGAAGCGGACGGTGCCAGTAAGGCAGCAGATGGTATCAGTAAGGCAGTGCACGGTGTCAGTAAGGCAGAGGATGGTGTCAATAGACCAGTGGACAGTGTCAGTAAGGCAGCAGATGGTGTCAATAAGGCAGAGGATGGTGTCAGTAGGTCAGTCGACGATGTCAGTAGGGCAGAGGATGGTGTCAGTAGGGCAGAGGTTGGTATCAGTAGGCAAGTGGGCAGTGTCTGTAGGGCAGAGGATGGTGTCAGTAGGCCAGTGAACGGTGTCAGTAAAGCAGAGGACAGTGTCAGTAGGACAGAGGTTGGTGTCAGTAAGGGAGAGGTTGGTGTCAGTAGGACAGAGGATGGTGTCAGTAGGACAGAGGATGGTGTCAGTAAAGCAGTGGATGGTGTCAGTAGGGCAGAAGTTGGTGTCAGTAGGGCAGTGGACGGTGCCAGTAAGGCAGCAGATGGTATCAGTAAGGCAGTGGAAGGTGTCAGTAAGGAAGAGGATGATGTCAATAGGCCAGTGGATAGTGTCAGTAAGGCAGCGGTCAGTGTCAGTAAGGCAAAGGAGGGTATCAGTAGGCTAGTGGATGGTGTTAATAAGGCAGCAGATGGTCTCAGTAAGGCAGAGGATGGTGTCAGTAGGACAGTCGACAATGCCAGTAGGCCAGTCGACCATGTCAGTAGGCCAGAGGATGGTGTCAGCAGGGCAGAGGTTGGTGTCAGTAGGGCCGAGGTTGGTGTCAGTAGGCCAGTGGACGGTGTCAGTAGGGAAGAGGATGGTGTCAGTAGGCCAGTGGATGGTGTCAGTAGGGTAGAGGTTAGTGTAAGTAGGGTAGAGGTTGGTGTCAGTAGGGTAGAGGTTGGTGTCAGTAGGGCAGAGGTTGGTGTCAGTAGGGCAGAGGTTGGGGTCAGTAGGATAGAAAATGATGTCAGTATGGCAGAGGTTGGTGCCAGTAAGGCAGTAGATGGTGTCACTAAGGCAGAGGATTGTGTCAGTAGGGCAGAGGACGATGTCAGTAGGGCAGAGGATGTTGTCAGTAAGGCAGGAGAAGGTGTTAGTAAGGCAGAGGATGGTGTCAGTAGGCCAGTGGACGGTGTCAGTAAAGCAGAGGATATTGTCAGTAGGGCAGAGGTTGGTGTCAGTAGGACAGAGGATGGTGTCAGTACAGCAGAGGTTAGTGTCAGTAAGGCAGAGGACGGTGTCAGTAAGGCAGTGGATGGTATCAGTAGGGCAGAGGTTGGTGTCAGTAGGGCAGAGGACAGTGTCAGTAGGGCAGAGGATAGTGTCAGTAGGGCAGAGGGCAGTGTAAGTAGGGCAGAGGACGGTGTCAGTAAGGCAATGGATGGCGTCAGTAGAGCAGAGGATGGTGTCAGTAAGGCAGAGAATGGTGTCAGTAGGCCAGCCAATGATGTCAGTAGGGTAGAGGACAGTGACAGTAAGGCAGAGGTTGGTGTTAGTAGGCCAGTGGACGGTGTCAGTAGGGCAGATGATGGTGTCAGTAGACCAGTGGATGGTGTCAGTAAAGCAGAGGATGGTGTCAGTAGGGCAGAGGTTGGTGCCAGTAGAACAGAAGATGGTGTCAGTAAAGCAGTGGATGTGTCAGTAGGGCAGAGGTTAGTGTCAGTAAGGCAGCGGATGCATCAGTAAGGCAGTGGACATTGTCAGTAAGGCAGAGGATAGTGTCAATAGGCCAGTGGATGGTGTCAATAAGGCTGCGGATGGTGTCAGTAAGGCAGGGGTTGGTGTCAGTAGGCCAATCGACAATGTCAGTAAGGCAGAGGATGGTGTCAGAAGGGCAGAGGTTGCTGTCAGTAGGGCAGAGGCTGGTGTCAGTAAGGCAGAGGACAGTGTAAGTAGGCCAGTGGACGGTGTCAGTAAAGCAGAGGACAGTGTTACTAGGGCAGAGGTTGGTGTCAGTAGGGCAGAGGTGGGTGTCAGTAGGACAGAGGATGGTGTCAAAAAGGCAGAGGATGTTGTCAGTAGGCCAGTGGACGGTATCGGTAAAGCAGAGGACAGTGTCAGTAGGGCAGAGGTTGGTGTCAGTAGGTCAGAGGTTGGTGTCAGTAAGACAGAGGATGGTGTCAGTAAGGCAGAGGTTGGTGTCAGTAATGCAGATGATGGTGTCACTAAGGCAGAGGATGGTGTCACTAAGGCAGAGGATGGTGTCAGTAGGGAAGAGGTTGGTGTCAGTAGGTCAGAGGATGGTGTCAGTAGGGCAGAGGATGGTGTCAGTAGAGCAGAGGATGGTGGCATTAGGGCAGAGGACGGTGTCAGTAAGGCAGTGGATGGTGTCAGTAGGGCAGAGGATGGTGTCAGTAAGGCCGAGGATGGTGTCAGTAGGCCAGTCGACGATGTCAGTAAGGCAAATGATGATGACAGTAGGGCAGAGGTTGGTGTCAGTAGGTCAGTGAACAGTGTCAGTAGGGCAGATGATGGTGTCAGTAGGGCCTATGATGGTGTTAGTAGTCCAGTGGATGGTGTCAGTAAAGCAGAGGATGGTGTCAGTAAAGCAGAGGTTGGTGCCAGTAGGACAGAGGATGATGTCAGTAGGGCAGAGGTTAGTGTCAGTAGGGCAGTGGACGGTGCCAGTAAGGCAGCAGATGGTGTCAGTAAGGCCGAGGGTGGTGTTAATAGGCCAGTGGATGGTGTCAGTAAGTCAGCGAACAGTGTCAGTAAGGCAGAGGATGGTATCAGTAGGCCAGTGAACGGTGTCAGTAAGGCAGAGGATGGTGTCAGTAAGGTAGAGGATGGTGTCAGTAGGGCAGAGGATGGTGTCAGTAGGGCAGAGGATGGTGTCAGTAAGGCAAAGGACAGTGTAGGTAAGGCAGGGGATGGTGTCAGTAAGGCAGTGGATGGTGTAAGTAAGGCAGAGGATGGTGTCAGTAAGGCAGTGGACAGTGTCAGTAAGGCAGAGGATGGTGTAAGTAGGGCAGAGGATGGTGTCAGTAAGGCAAAGGATGGTGTCAGTGGGGCAGGGGATGGTGTCAGTAATGCAGTGGATGGTGTCAGTAAGGCAGAGGATGGTGTCAGTAAGGCAGAGGATGGTATCAGTAGGGCAGAGGATGGTGTCAGTAAGGCAGTGGATAGTGTCAGTAATGCAGTGGATGGTGTCAGTAAGACAGAGGATGGTGTCAGTAGGGCAGAGGATGGTGTCAGTAAGGCAGAGGATGGTCTCAGTAAGGCAGTGGATGGTGTCAGTAAGACAGAGGATGGTGTCAGTAGGGCAGAGGATGGTGTCAGTAGGGCAGAGGATGGTGTCAGTAAGGCAGAGGATGGTGTCAATAAGGCAGTGGATGGTGTCAGTAATGCAGTGGATGGTGTCAGTAAGGCAGTGGATGGTGTCAGTAAGGCAGAGGATGGTCTCAGTAAGGCAGTGGATGGTGTCAGTATAAGAACAGTGAGGAGGTTGCTAAGTCATTAATAACATAAGAGCCATGTCCTCTCCCACAGACATCCAGTCTAGGTTGCTGAACACACACTGAACTGAAACATGAAAGTGTAACAAGGTCGGTAAATAGTGAGATTTTAGTGTGTGGCAGTGACACTCATTCTTGCCCTCCGCCTCCTCTCTTGGTTCAGCCTTCAGCAACAGAGCCCCTCCTGGTCACCTGACTGGCTGACTCCAGCTTAGCTGGCTGTGATAACCCAGCCTTTCTTCTTTTGAGCACTAATCCTGTGCTCTAGTGCTGTGCTCCTCCCATGTGTCTCTCCTGCCCTTCTCACTTCTTCACAGCCAGGACACTTGAACATCATCGAGGAAATCGGGTAACCGGGTCAATGTCCTGCCTCTTTGCCCACATGACTCTCCCCGGTGGCCAATGACGGCACCGCCCGAGGTTCTAGTAGGGGCGGGGCTTATTGTGAGGTTAAGTGGTGCTGGCTGTGGACAATGCTGACAGTCCACTGTGCGTTGCAATCGGTAATCTGCACTGCATGTCAGGGTCAGTCTTTGAAAGAAGAACGTAACTCCAATGTTCCCCAGTGCCCAATCTCTTCCACATTACATGTGTTACATTGCTACAGCTCTAGCACTTGTGATGTGGAGAAGATCAGGCCCCGGGGAGCAGCAGAGGGAGAAGATCGGATGAGCCTGATGGCGGCCCTGACTGATGTGCACTCTAGGCTGGTGCCTACCTTGCCTATTGGTAGCACTAGCCCTGCGCTGACGAAACCTGTAATCATGCAAAGCAACTAAGGAGCGCACTAAAAAAGGACCCTATAAAAGCTATAAGAGAGTAACTGAGAAATATTCTTCTTTTATCAGCTGCATTTTGCTTTACAGCCCTTAACCAACATAGACACGTTACTAGAGGCCAAGACAGAGGACAAGATATTACAATTGCTTTACACTGCATCCTGATACTCCACACCCCCAAGTACTCTAAAAGGTCTTATAGCTCATGGTCCAGCTCACAGCATTTGTCCATAAGGTCTTGGTCATACCAATCATCCTTGAGTAAGCCATTGGTATGAGTCTGCATGAAGGCAAAAGCAGCAAGGGCACAAGCACATTGCATATGGAACTAACCAGACATCAAAGCACAAGCTGTCCAGGCCTGTGCACAGTCAGAGGGACAAGCTGCTAGAGCTTGGGCACAAGCAGAGGTGCAAAGGGTCATGCACATGCAAAGATGTAGGCTGCCCAGGCATGAGCGCAGGCAGAAGTTTCCCAAGAACGTGTTCTAGGAGAGAGAGAAGCCAGGCATGAGTACAGGCAGAATCACAAGCAGCTGAGGCAGAGGCCCAGCTAGACGTCCTTCAGAACTTTCGGATTTTGTTGATTTTTGTCTCATATTGATAGGGTCTTTTTTTTAGGTTGATGTGCTCAATGCTTTAGCATTTACTTTTTACTGGATATCTGTTCTAAACACGTCACTGCATGGTTTGAAAGAGAAAAAGCTAACTGTAAGAATTTTGTGTACCTTAAAGGATAAGTTCACCTTTGGGAATATGTAACATGTTGCCACTCCTGCAGCATCTCCCCAATCTGCTTCATCTAGTGCCAGCAAGCGGGGATTATCTCCACCACCCTGATGCATCATTCATTCACAGAGTTCTTTAAAATGGGAAACTACAAGTACCAACAGCCTTTGCGGCTTTCAGCTTGTAGTCTCAGTGCACTACCAGGGCGCTGTTCAGCACTCTGGCAGTTCATTGCGTCTTCCTCTCAGAATATAACTGCCTGCTCTTCAGAGGTATGAGCAGACAGATACACATACACTGACATTGACAAGTCTCCAGGAGTCCTGCACGGCATCCGTGATCTCCTGATCGTAGGTGCAATGCTTTCCAGGTTTCTAGCAAAAAAAAAAAAAAAAAAATGATTGCACATTTGTTTTACCAGCAAAAAAGATGTGCATTTATTATTTTAAATGTGAACTTATCCTTTAACCACTTCACCCCCACCTTATCCTCATTGATAGAATAAAAGTTAGGTATAGACCTATTAGGCCTGTTATCTCCGTTTAAAGCTGTCCCACTGCTGGCAAATTTTACACTTCTGCATCCTTTGCATTATCTTAATTCTTGTTGTAAAGCCCCTGCCTGTTCTATTTGTCTGGAGTAAATGTGGGGCTGCCCTTGCTCATTAAAGTTGTCCTGCAGCTGGCCAATTTTATATTGCTGTGACATCTGTCTTATTCCTGTAGTAAAACACCTGCCTGTACTCTTTGTCTCTAGTACATATTGGCCAGTTCTCCTTCAATACAAATGTTCTGCTGCTGGCCAATTTTACACTGCTGTTCCATCTGTGATCTCCTAATTCTTAAAGAATGATTTTGATAGCAATTCACCAACGGCAGGATGTTTTAGTATCCGTGAGAACATTGATAACCTTAGCGAACGTCTGGCTATTTTCAATGTATCAGTCAAAATGGGCCTATTTGCTCTTGTTTGCTCAAACTACCTGAAAACAGCCATTTAAACTGAAATGAATCAGATATAGGAGCTGCTGCTGTATGCAAGTCAAGCTTATTATTAAAAAATCAATCCTACAACCAAATATGCGCTGCTAGCATATGCCAACACTGATATTGTCTTTTTGTAGATTTTCAATATGGACCTCTAGGCTACATGGAAATAAACTCTCCCCTTTGCATGGCTTTTATTTATTTATTTATTTTGCTATTTTGCATTGGTACATGCCCCTCATGGCAGTAGTATCTTCCAGCAAACCATGTCTCTTTTTGACTGTAATTTGCTATTAGCTTTACAAAAAGCCAGAATTCACTAATATGATTCAGCCTCCATAGATTTCAATAGATGTATAGCTACATTTGGGTTTGTTGAATTTAAAAGAGGATTCCCTGAACATTTAGCTATTCAAACCCAGTGGCAGCTGGTGTATGAGGGGTGCTTGGGCTCCGCCTCCCCGCTGGCTAAAGAAAAAAAAAAAAGTTAGCCACAACCCCCTGCAAGTGGCGCCGGTGCATTGACTTTCTTTTTTTTTCTTTTTTTCGGCTCTTTGGCTGTCACATGACAGCGAAGTAGTGAGCCCATTGGTCAGCCATTAAAATCTATGTGTGTGCGCTGAACAGGCGCACACACACAGTGTGATTGGCCGCCCTGAGCCTGCGGCTCAGTGTGATTGGATGCAGTGGCCAGGGGTGGGTCACTGTGGCAGGGAACATGACTCCCACTCCCACAGAGACCATGACCGCCAGGTGACCGACGAGGGGGGACAGCCCGCTCTCCGCATGCCGAATCTCTGCAGACTCAGCCCGCTTCACCACATGCCGAATCTCTGCAGACTCAGCCCGCTTCTCCGCATGCCGAATCTATGCAACAATCCTGCCTGCCTATTGGATGGTGTAAGTGCGGGGGGGGGTCTCTGCAATGTACCCCACCTATGTTATTGGCTGCAAACTGCCCCCACCTGTGTTATTGGCTGCATAACTGCCCCCACCTGTGTTATTGGTTGCATAACTGCCCCCACCTGTGTTATTGGCTGCATAATTGCTCCCACCTGTGATACTGGCTGCATAACTGCCCCCACCTGTGATACTGGCTGCATAACTGCCCCCACCTGTGTTATTGGCTGCATAACTGCCCCCACATGTGTTATTGGCTGCATAACTGCCCCCACCTGTGTTATTGGCTGCATAGCCGCCCTCACCTGTGTTATTGGCTGCATAACTGCCCCCCACCTGTGTTATTGGCTGCATAACTGCCCCCACCTGTGATACTATACGTTGGTTATTGTGTCCACCCCCGTCAATACGTCGGTTATTGTGTCCACCC
>BLSH010498043.1:1472943-1486426 GCA_018402905.1 Glandirana rugosa
TTAGGTTTTTTTTATATATTTTTTCTGTGACCACATCCCTTCCCCAGCTAGGGCAGTCCCCCCACAGTTAGAACACGCCCAGGGAACATAGTTAACCCTTAGAGCGCCCCCTGCAGGTTAACCCCTTCACTGCCAATGGCATTTACACAGTAATCAGTGCATTTTTATAGCACTGGTCGCTGTATAAATGCCAATGGTCCCAAAAAAGTGTCAAAATGGTCCGACACGTCTGCTGAAATATCGCAGGACCGCAAAAAATCGCAGATCGCCGCCATTACTAGTAAAAAATAAAAAAAAAAATAAAAACCCCAAAAATGAATTCTCATCATCCGTAAACACGACCACTTTTGCGCAAACCAATCAATAAATGCCGATTGCGATTTTTTTATCGCAAATATGAGGAAGAATATAAATCGGGCAAAAACGGTGAAAAAAAATGTTTTTTTATATATTTTTTTTGGATTTGTATTTTAGCAAAAAGTAAGAAATTTGTGTTTTTTTGCAAAATTGTCGCTCTTCTTTTGTTTATAGCAGCGATCATAAATGACGCAGAGGGGATCAAATACCACCAAAAGAAAGCTCTGTTTGTGGGAAAAAAGGACGCAAATTTCGTTTTGGTACAACGTCGCACGACCGCGCAATTTTCAGTTAAAGCGACGCATCGCCGAATCGCAAAAAGGGCTCCGGTCCTAAAGCTGGAAATCCTTCTGGGGCTGAAGTGGTTAAATTACAACAATTTAAACTTGTGCTTCACAGGGCGTATGGACCTTTCATCTATTGACTTCTTGGACGTCACACTAACAGGATCAGGCAGCACTATTGAAACCAATCTTTTCAGGAAACCCCTGGCGGGTAATGCATTGTTGAGGGCCGATTCTGGCCACCCCAGGCATACCATCAGGGGGATCCCGGTTGGGCAATTCCTGAGACTCAGGAGAATTTGTAGTAATGATCAAAACTTCCACATAGAGTCTGTAAAAATGAAAAAACATGAGCAGAGGCTATCCCGAACAAACTGTTAATAGAGCAATTAATATAGCAATCAATACTATGAGGGATTCTCTGCTCAGTGATAAGACAGGGGTCAATAAACCAGGGAGGAGCCCTACAGCCAATAGGGTTCCAATATTCTCTACACCATACAATACAGAATATAGGAAGATAGAGTCCATTATAAAAAGATTCCTACCTACACTGTTTAATGACCCTGTATATGCAGCATTGCTATCTAAGGGTATAAAAACGGTGTCCCGTAGTGACCCTACTTTGGGTCAGACCCTATCTCCCAGTCTATTTAGCAGTAAATGTCAATCGTCCAACTGGTTGCAGTTCAAAGGGTCCTTCAGATGTGGTAAAAATACATGCCCTTGTTGCCCACACATTAATAGAAGTGATTTTGTTCACTCCGTCTCCACCAATAGAAATTATAAAAATAAATAGTTTATTAATTGTAACACTCGGTTTGTTGCATATATCATCACATGTAACCTGTGTTCAATTCAATACGTTGGCCATACAACCCGACGATTGGGAGATCGCTTGGGCGACCATTTGTATGACATCCACAAAAGTCATGGCACCAACATCGCTCGACATTGGAACGAATGTCATGACAAAGATGTCTCCAGCCTCTCTATAGAAGGGATAGAGAAAATAGTTACACCCATAAGAGGTGGGGATAAATTCAGGTCACTGTGTAAAAGAGAGGCATGTTGGATATTCATGTGTAATACCAGAAAGCCCCTCGGACTCAACCACAAATGGGACATTACCTATTTTTATGAATGATTGAAGTAACTTTAGTTTTTGATGGGTAAGCAATAAGGCTTTTTCTAATCTGCTTATATTGTGCCTTCTCTTGTACCTCCCATTTCCCGTATCACAGGTTAACATTTACTTTTTTTTTTTTATCATCACTGAGTCTCTGTTTCTCTAGGCAGTGCAGGTAGATCGTGGCTGGCGGGAGGAACCAGCAGGTGCTTATATTATATATTTTGCCTTCTCTTGTTCCTCCCTGTTCCCTTATCACAGGCTAACCCTTCCAAATAACCTGTGTGCCTTATTTTAGAGCAAGATACATCATCACTGGGTCTCTGTGCTTCTCTGCGCAGTGCAGGTAGACCATGTTGGTGGGAGGAACCAGCAGGTGTTCCTTACCGCTACACTCTACATGCAGGGTACACCTGCTGTGCCCATGGTGAGGGTTTCCCACCATCCCTGTGCTGAATTCCTGGGTCTGTGTGGTTGTGCATGGGCTATAATTATATCTATATTCAGACTCAATATAAACTAACTGGTATACTTTCTTCGACTGTCTGCATTCTTTACTAAAGTTTCCTATCTAAATTCACTAGGAAGTCTTACCTCCTTTAGCTCTCACTTCTTGATACTTGATATATAAAATAAAGATTTGAGGAGCGAAGTGGTTTGGGTAGTGGATTTAGTGATCTTATTTTCTTTCAGTTCATTTTAGTTTCTTTAGTTCAGTTTTATAAAACAGGGTAGTTCTCTCTTTCTTTCAGGGTTTTAGTCAGAAGGGAGATGGCTCTGCAATATCCCACACATAGATTGCACAGATTGCACATACACAACACAACCAAGGAGATCGTACTGATTGGCCCAACCATTTGAGACTGCTCCAGTCTAATTTGACCCCTGGGTGGTGATTTGAGATAGCTCTCTCTTATACATACTTGTTCCAGCACTCTGCTCTCTACCTCTTTTGTTAGATTTGCTTTTTCGTGGGGAAGAGAGAGAGCGGAACAACAAGCACACACTTTTGCTATTTTCAGCTATACAATGTTTTTATATATTGTTACATAAATGTTTTGTCTTTATTTACATATATATTGTTTTTTTGTTTTTTATTTGGCTGTTTGAGTAAGACTGTTTTGTTTAATTCTTTTTGGGTCTTTTCACATCCAGCCATCATGTATTATTGTTAGTTGTGGTACTATGATATTGTAACAATTATGTAATATGATAATACAGATTTTTATATAACTATTTCACCTGTTTTTATGAACAATTTATTTGTATACACTTTTAGTTCAGTTTCTTGGACTCAATTGACATATGGTTGTTAATTGACGCTTGATTGCTTTATTGCAAGATCAATTATGCAATTAACATCCTTTCTAACCATAACTGTGTTATGTGTTATATATACCACTATATGTGCATATGTATCCTTAGGCTATGATTAAGCACCCGTTGGTGTGAAACGCGTCAGCCGGTCATTGTGGTTCACCTGTATGCTGTATTTTGATCAAGAATAAAGTCATTGCACAGGAGTGCGGCCATCCACTCTGTTTTTTCTGTTACAATGCACTTTCTTGCAGGCAGTGACGAACCCACACTCTGGGGATAGAGGTTGAAGCAGCAGGGTCTTGAGTTACCTGGAGCGATGCTTATCTTTTCACTAGAGTTGCTCACATTAGGAGCTTTTCTGACAGATGTGGGAGAAATACAGCATACAGATATGACTATTAAAAGGAGCTGCAGAGTGAATTTTCTTCTACTGGAGACCCTTGAATGTATGGAAACTTTTATTGGAAAGGTGAACCTAGACTTTAATGTTTTTGGGTCAAAGTTCTGCTGTAAAGGGAACCTGTACTTTAAATAGAACTTGTACTGAGAGAAACTTATTCTGTCCATCCTCAGAAAATGCTGTGTCTAATGGTTTTTAGTTAGAATATATACTGTATGTATCACTAAAAAGAATTTAAGGGAGAGGATAGAACTCTTGAGCTGCAAACTAGTTTACAGGCCTTGTTATTCAGAAAGTGGAAGTCAACCCTCAGTTAACACACACTATTTTTCATCATTATTTTGCTAGAATTAGTAAATAGATAGGAAGGTATTAGAAGGTATTGAGATTAGAAGACTATTTACTTGCATAACTTTTTTTTACATTTCTTCAGTTATATTTCCTTCCTGGGTTCTGGCCTAGGCCGAAATGATGTCATACATCCCATGAGTAGACATGGGCATTTTTTCCTTCCACCTGGAGAAGGGGATTTCTCAGCTAAGCACACCCTCCTGCTTGCATGCTTGATCTAAGGGTAGATTTCATGAGATAATCATTTGCTCTTACTCAAGATGACTGCTGCTAGATATGTTAAGAGGTGTTTTTCAAAGTATGAAGACATGGATAAAAGAGAAGAGGGAAAAAAAGGGGGGTTTCCCTTTCTGGAGGCCATAACAATGGACTTTAATGGTACCATACACATACAGGGTACAAAATGATTTATAAAAGTATACATTTTTTATTACAAATTACCATCTTTAAAAAATGGAAACAGGGAAAAAAAGACACATTAGATGAATGACTAAAATGCACACAAGGCAAGAATCAAACATCTGTGTAGTTTGTGATCATGATGGATACATATGCACTTTTCTGTAAACTCAACATGTTTTGCGGATTATAGTTGTGTCACCGCTTCCTCAGCAGTCTTTTATACAGAGAGGTGTGCAAAATTAAATTTGATGCCTGTGTCATACTGTAACAATGAGTAATAGAAAACATTACATTAGATAACACATATAACAAAGATGCATATCTCCAATGGAGAGTGATATATCACATTTTGATATTATTTTTGTGCATTGGTCACCCCACAAGGCCCTCTTACCCATGATGCAGCCACACTCGCGACTCACTCTTCTCTTTTTGCTACAATTTATTTCGGATGAAGGTACTATGGCGTATTTGGTTTTTACTCATGGCACTTCCAATTAATATGAAGACATGGATGTTGGAGAGTTTGCTTTGAATATTAAAAATTAATTAAATAGTGTTTTCAACTTGTGTTGCTCAGATATATTTTAGTTCCGCTTTAAAGACGGAAATTCAGCAGGACAGCCAACATTGTTCTCCAGAAGAAATGTCAGCAACAGCATCCTCTATATTTATCTAAACACAGGTTTGTGTTAAGCTATTGTCCAGTCTGTCTACTTCTCCTTTGACTGGTTAAATGTATTCAAAGGCTTCACTAAAGAAAAGTAAAATATGAGAGGAACATCCTAAAAGAAATATTATAGTCTGGACTCTAAATGGGGCTTTATAAAGCAGTGAATGTGACTTTCACCTGACATTCACTGATGGCAAATCAATCACTGTCATCTAAAACATTTGCACCTTGATAATTCACCTATATGTATTAAATATTTTTTAAAATGTATAAACATTTTTTAAAAATGTCCTCCTTATAGCTCCAAAAAGTCATGGCAAGAGTCAAGCATGAGATTTCCCTAAATATAGATTCACTGTGAAATGTATGGGTTAATGTTCAGCAAAGTTTTAGTGAATCCATCATCTAATTTTTCCTTGTGGCACTGCAATGAGGAGCCATGAGTAATTTAATGCTTCCCATAATAGTACTAATTTGCTGCTTGTAAACACCCCCCCCCTGTACAAGCCAATATGCAAATTATAGCACTTCAAAGGCACCACAAAAGCAACCTATTTTCCATGACAGCACCTTAAAGCATGTTGCATTTCAATTACTTCTGACTCTCATACCTGTGTAGTTAACACTGACCATTCAACTGGTTATGTTTGTTTTTTGGCCCAGTCAAAGTAAGTTCCAATGCAGTTTATTGTAGAGACATTTGTCCTGTTTCAGAACATCTCAGGGCATCAGGGAATTTCAAGCAGACTTATATGGGGAAGAGACTTAAATAGAATTTGATTCGAGTTATGATGAACCCTAACTTGTATTTACCTCAATTACTTGTCAGGT
Organism: Glandirana rugosa; assembly: GCA_018402905.1. NCBI lineage: Eukaryota > Metazoa > Chordata > Amphibia > Anura > Ranidae > Glandirana > Glandirana rugosa. The sequence continues at coordinate 1,478,691 of BLSH010498043.1, forward strand.
TTTAGGATTTTTTTGTTTCTTTTGTGTTGCCCTCAACCTAGATTTGTGTAGTGAACAGGCAAGGGTGAAGTGAATGGCTAATTAATTGAATTCCCATAGTATTGGAGGAGTGATAAAGCTGAGCACAAATTGTTCCCTGCTGGGACCTGGGGCCTATAAGGTAGAAGGTTGGAGATGTAGGAGTTGATTTACCAAAGCTGGAGAGTGCAAAAACCGTTGCAGCTGTGCATGCTAGCCAATCAGCTTCTAACCTCAGCTTGTTCAATCAAGCTTTGACAATAAAACCTTGAAGCTGATTGGTTTCTGTGTGGAGCTGCACCAAATTTTGCACTTTCAAGCTTTAGTAAATCAACCCCGTAGAGTCATGGAGACATTTTACTAATTTCACCACCTACATGTATTCTTTGACCTATACCAATGTTATTTTCTTTATATTTATAAATATGTATCATGTATTTACTTTGTTCTCCTTTTTGCAACTTCAGGAGTATCCATTTTGAAAAATAAAAATATCTAGTTTTCACTTTTTAAAAATGATGTGACAATTGTCAAAATGAATAATATTCAGAGAGAGTCAAATATACCATTTGTACAGACTGTGCAGTCTTACAAATACCCTCTTGGATATCGGGGGCCAGTTATTCTAGATAATGGTAAGGTGAAGACGCAACGCTCCTTAGGACAATTGAGAAACCAATTTTACCATAAAAATGTCATTACAAAAGACCATCTAAACATCAAGTCAAACTGGCTTGCTATTTGTGTGCTATACTCACCAATTCTTCTTCCTTGCATGATTTCCACAGTATCTTTAAAATTATAATGGTTGACTAAAAAATTTCTAGAATGTGATTTTGAATACAATATTCTAAGTCTGAAGTCATCTAAGGTCACTTATGGCAATCATAAAAGTATAGATGTTCAAATGTTTGTCTGAATCCCCCTTTCTAAGATAGTGTAGCCCAATTTTCCCATAGTACATATATATCCTTCCACATAGCAACGCACAACAATTCCTCAAGAAAAGAAGTGAATCACTGTACTCCGGGCTACAACAACTGTTCTTATTTATTGCATAGTAGTAGGGGGTCCTCTATGACATGTTTTGTGCTTTTAGCTTTTAAAAAAGCACTTACCAGCACAAAACATGACAGAGGTGACCCCCTGTTACTATTCAATAAATAAGAAAGGTTTCTGAAGCTTGGAGTGTGGTCATTTATTTCCTTTTCCAACTGATTTGCTGAGTGCATTGAGCCAGACCAACTCTAGAAAAATTTTGCCATGGAGCCTGTGATGAACCACTCACCTTGAGTGGTATAAATATCTTTTTGGGTAATACAAGAATTTCTATTAGGCAAAATTAAATTGTTTAAATAGCTGTAATAATAAAGCAACAAAATAGGTAATACATATTTTCAAATGTGTTTATTTTGCTGCTCTCCTTGGAATATTACATTTGTCAGCAAGGTGGATTTGGGCTGGAGGTAAAACAAACACCATTAACACCTTTCTCTTCCCCAGCCTGCCGAGTTCCAGTAGGTAAAGCTGCATTAATAATCTGCCTGTCAAAGTCTCTAAATATACGTTCTTTTCTTTTGTATTTTGTCATTTATTACTGACATGTGTTGGTTATTTGCTAGAGCTGGCTACATTGAGTTATGCAGGGAAAAAAATTGAAAATGCTGAAATCCCTAATTGTTTTAGTACATTCTGGCGACAAGTGGGATGAAAGGGATATTTTTAGTAAAACAGCTCTTTCATAAAAGCAGCTTGCTGTGTATTAAACACAGGTAACACAAAGGAAAACACTCTTGCAGCCATGACACAAACTACAATCTATTATTATTTTACTCCGGCCCAGTACATAAAGCTTTGCAGTGCGAGGTGGTTAAAATAGGGTGGAATGTACTGATAGCAGTCAGTCTTTCTCATGAACAGCTTGCTGCCTGCTCTGTGATAGGGTATAAGTATAAGTTCGGTGTGGATATCAATGCTTACCAGATCGGGTAAATAAGTACATTGGATTTACTGGAAACAAATTTTTTTCAGCAACATTCAAATAGAAAGCTGCCAAATCGAGGGCTACAAACTGCAAATGGCAAAAACCACAGTTAAGACCCGGAAATATTTCCCTGTCTTGGGTAGGCTTAGACTACTTTCTACGATCTTGAGTAACACATTACACGTCTCCTCAAAAAATGTGTCACTGAAAGTAAAACATTTAAAAATATTTTTCTATTTCAAATTTTTTAAATAAAAGCACACACTGGTGTTGTGTTTAATTGAATACGACACTGATAGGCTTACATTAAAAAAAAAAAAAAAAGAAAGAAAACAAAAAAAAAGATACACAGCAGACAATTATTAATTCGACTGTCCAAATGATAATCAGTTTGACAAAGATCCATACGCGTCTTCATTCTGTTTAAACACATGAAATTGTGCAAGCAGACAGTTTCATCAAGACAGCTTGTTAGCAAGCTTATGGTTCTTAGGTTCCGTTGCCATAGTATCTAGATTGGAAAACGCTGAAGATTGGCAGGAAAAAGCATGCCTGCAATTGCCCTCTCTCAGCAGGCTACCTAGATCTGCTCAAAGACAGTCCTCTGTGAGTTCTCTTTCCCAGTTTGCACAACCCCCTGCTGTTTAATAATATCCATTTACTGTTTGGGATTGATCTGGTTCACTGTAAAACCTGCAGCTAAGCAGGACCCAGTCTTTCACATACAGAGAGCCTCCTTCACAAATAAGAGGCAGGCAATTAATAAAGAAAGTATATACAGTGTGTCAGTGTTTTATTTATGAATGCTCTATTTGGATACTATATAAATTCTATAGGTTTATTATGCGTCTTTTAAGCCTTTTAATGTTATAGATATCCCACAAACAATCTAAAAATATATAATATACAAAGAACAAATAGCATAGATGGATGTGCAATGCAGCTACCATATGCATGGGGATGGCTAATTCAACTCTGTCCACATATTTTCTGTTTATTTTTCTCATCAAATTTGGTGTAGGATAAATGCTTGTGTGCCCCATGTTTCAGGACATATTCATGTATTCTAAAATTTGCCTTTATCACAGATAGGAACTGAACTCAAATTATAGGTCATCCAAAAGCCATTATAACCTCATAGTAAGATGTGTGCAAAATGAACCATTAAATTGTGATGAAAGGGATTTTGTTCTGTATATTACAAAAAAAAAAAAAAGAGAAAAGACTTCTCTTATAATTGTAATATGTATTTACTAGCTTTGTGCAATCTAACCCACATTGGTGTATGCCTTTTCACAGCTACTGTTACATATACATTAAAATGTAATGTTTGTGGCATGCAGGATAAATTGTCCAATTTTGGTGTTTTTTTTGTTACATACTTTTTACACTCAATAAAAAAGAGAACACATCTTTGTATTGTTCTCTGTGAAGACTTGCTGTGTAAATATGTCTGATGATATGGTTTTCATGACTGGGAAACTGTTGCTTGTGTATAGAAAAGTAGTGTTGTGTTAAAAAAAAAAGGCTTCAGTTTATCTTAATTAATAATTATTTATGGGCTTATTTGGTGACATATGTATTTATCATGCATGTTCAACTGTGAAGGGTAGGGGCGCCTGGAACTGCACACTTACCTACGTACCTTTGTTTACACAATAGCAGAAGCAACACAAATAAACTTTTTGAGGGATTTGCCATTTGCATCCTTTCCTTGGAAATTATTTCTTGGATTTTATTATTTCTTCATGACAGTTTTTCCCAGCATAGATCAGCCATACTCTGACCTATCTAATACATATACAGTATATAAATAGATAGATAGATAGGTATATTACCATAACACCCAGCTTTAACCATACTGCATATATTTTTTCGCCATACTCTTCTATATCCCTGGCTTTGCAGCTGGGAAGTGGGATTAATAGTTTAAATGGCTGTATATAAAACAAAATAACAACATTACAAAGAAACTGTGTGCTATAGCCTTGTATACACAATTAATAAAATGGGGGAGCTTTCGCTTTATCTCTGATTTTTTTTAAACACTGGTTCTTTCCAATAGAAGAATGTTGTCAAAGGCTATTCTGCATTGTCTAGGGTTGATTTACTAAAGGTAAATAAATGCAGTTGCACTTTTTACTCTTAGTAAATAGAAACATGGAAACGCTTCACTTACGTATAAAGAATACCCAATCAGGGGCAAGAAAAATAAAGAAAAATGCTTGCATGTGGTTGGAAGATGGAAATCAGCAGAGCTTTGTCACATTCACTAAACTCTGGGAAAAATAAGTGCAACTGCACTTGGTGTCATTGGAGAAATTGTGTCCCATCACTGGTGTCACTGGGAGGAATTGTGCCCCATCGTTGGTGTCTGTGGGGGGAATTCTGCCCCTTCACTGGTTTCAGTGGGGGGGAAATTATCCCCATTGTTGGTATCAGTGGATGAAATAGTGTTCCAAGGGCCAGATAAAAGCAATCAAAAGGGCCGCATCTGGCACCCAGGCCTCAGTTTGAAGGCCACTGGTTTAAATTAAGCATTCATCTATAGTCCTTCCCATTGAGCACAGTAATATAATGGGCTAGGTAAGAGAAAGTTGTCATTGGTTTGTTCTCTTCTAAAAGGACAAATAAATCAGAGAATGAATATGTATGGAGGGGCAGAATGTCCCCTCCGTGCACATATGGGACAAGGGTAGACAAGTTGTTTATAATAAAGCATGATTGTTTTAAAATTAAAAAAAAAAAAAAAAAAATGTGTGTTTTGGTTATACTTACCTATGATTGGTGGACAAAACAGGTATCGGTCTTGGCACGAGCCTTGGCCTAATTTATGTGGTTTAAGTCCATTTCTGAGAAAGGGGATTGTTGAGTGATATTAAGACTTGAGATGGTAATAGCTAAGTCTAAAATTGCTGTTTTGTTAAATATGGTTTTTAACGGTATATTAAACCTATAATAAAAGGCCACGGCCATTTTAATCCACAAAACATCTGGTGTCCATGGTATACTTTAAGTTATAGTTTATTAATTAATAAAATGATTATGTTCTGCCTCTTGTCCCATACATTTTTCTTTAAATGTCTTGTTTAATCAAAATTATCCTAAATTTAAAAGCATCCATTAGCAATTTCAATTATAAATAAAAGCAATCAAACAGGAAATGTTTATGGGTTTGTAAAGCCCACTTGGAGCAGTACAAATACAGGTCAAGAGGAGGTATTTTGCAATTTTTAAATGCACCTGCCAATGAATACTAAAGCATATAAAACTGATTTCAAATGGATGCTATCAACACAAGCCCAAAACCCATCAATGCAGACCCCAAAGACAGCCACAAACTAGCCAATTCAGTGGAACTTTCAACAAGCTTTCATGCACAAGAGCTGAATGAATCAAGGCCAATACCATCTTAAAGCAAGCAAAAAGCAGACATTTTGTGCGAATGTGAAGGGGGTGAGGAAGGGGTGGTAAAGCATATTTTTCTTAGGGGCTCACCCTTGATGCATCAGTCCAGTACCAGTGTTAACCTAGCATGGGGTCTTCTTGCTACAGTAATACATGACTAATATGTTTAGCTAATATGTCTTATATAATATATCCAATGCTATATCCCATAAGTACACAAGGAGAGCACTGGGTAGCTTAGCAGTAATTCTCTTGTTCTGTTGTTCACATTACACTTGGTCTTACTTAAAAATGAAAGATAAATTGATATGTGGATTATGTGCCCTTTGAATTCTTGTTCTTCATTATATAAGATTTTCTCACTTCTGGGCAATGAAACTAAATCCACCTTATATAAAACCTAATTAGAGTTGGGGTGGTGATCAGCAAGTTGAACTACAGACAGTATCACATAGACCATAGATTGGATCAAAGAAGATCTTTGAACAAAATGAAAAAATTGACTGATAGTTATTAACAAAATAGTTACTTTATTCCATCATCTGCTCCCTGAGTTTTGTACAGAGGTTTTGTTCAATACAGCCAAAGAATGGCTGATTGGAAGGAGTGATGTCATGTGTTTTTTTGAATATCAGCTTATTAGCCTTGTCATTCCCAAGTGATAAGCATCCTGGGTTATCAAACTTATAACATCTTCAGGCATCTTATGGAAGCTCTATGTATTAGTATAATTAGATTTATTTTTTCTACCAATATGTTAAAACATAGCTATGGCCTTCCTTTCAAAAATTATGTGCTGCAACACTTAATTATATGTTCATCAGCACTTACAAATTTCCCACAAATATTTTGTCGATCCTGTGAGTGAAATCCACCTAATTCAGCTTTCTGAGATGGTGTGACAAAGATGTTGCACTGCTCCCAAATTCAGAGCAGTGTTGCCACTCTTGAATAGGCTATGCCTGCTTCCACTACAGTGTGTTGTGGTAGTATGGGTGACTTAGGTGGCTATTGGCATTGTCACTGTTGATTTACAATTCTGTAGCTTTTCAGACAGCACCTGGCCACACCTAATTCTACCCACTGCTTTCTGGATTGACAACACTGCTTCTGTTACTGAAACCCTCCCATTGTGAGCTGCAGTGTCTGGGAAGGGGAGAGTGTGAGACACAAATGAAGCAGGATTGTACTCAATTGGGAAGGTAAAGCATGATATTTGTTTATTTTATGGGATGCATGCTTCACATAGTAGCTGGGTTTGGGTTTTACTTGGGGGTTGAGATAATCATGCAGGACTCCTTTGATATACTTTAGGATCTAACTCTGTACAGTTTCTCCAATAATCTCCTTTTTAGTATAGACCATGGTTGCAGGCCACTTTCTTCACTTTGGCTTCATACTTCAGCTATGACACATAGATAAAGAAGGTGTTTACAAGAATGATCTATACAATGAGGTAAACATACACAAACTGCCCCACCACGCAGTGCCAGATTTATACCTTGGGGGGTCCTGGACACTTCAAGTTCGGGGAACCCTTAACATAAAAATTAAAGAATATGACAAATAAAAAAGTGAACAAAAATTAATGATGAACCGCATTTGTTCTAAAAAATATAAGTTAGTTCACATTACACGGATAATTGTAACCAGCAAATCATACATCACAGTTATGCATCACACTATAATATTTTCTCTTTTTGCTGAGTGGACTGCTCTGACAGGTGCTCAGGAAGTGGCGTGTATGTATCACAGGCTGAAAGGTTCGGGAAATGGAAAATCACTTGTGGGAAATCTGGCTGAAGGATTTGGGACACAGAAAAAACAATGGTTAGGAGTTGACTTCACTACTGCACTCTGTGAAAGACACTTAACCTCCCTGGCGGTATGATTCTGTCTGGAATTTTGTACCAAAAGCGGTACAATTTTTTGCATGGAAATTTGGTGATATGTATTATAGGCCTGCAATTCTTAGTAACACTAAAAGGTAAAGGGCTTGGAAAGTCGGACACTATGTATGTGCGGTGAAGGACTCGTGGACAGTCTCGTCAGGTGAGTCGTTTTTCTCTTTTATAATATCACACTACGTATTGACACTACATACTAAACGACCAATGTTAATAGGCACATTACACTTGATTGAATATAAAAAATCTTGTTTACGCCAAGTAGTAATTAAAAACAAGTGAAAAAATAAACAGTATAAGAAATTAAAAATACAATTCCCAAGGGGCTTGAACTTCACAGGTCCTGGGGGGTTCCATATTTAGACCGTGACGCACCACCCCGTCAAACACATACAAATGGAGTAACATATCTAGTAAGA
>BLSH010498043.1:1509288-1531145 GCA_018402905.1 Glandirana rugosa
AATAAAGGTGTATTTCTGTCACCACATTTCTAAAAACAGTGACATGGATTAATATGTTCCTTAGGTACAGGGGAGAAAGAAAGAGAGAGAGAGAGAGAGAGAAAGCAAAGCCAGACTCATTTCCCCTGTGTATATTATCATTTGTGTCAGACCTGCATACGGCTCAACCTAAAATTATTTCCTAAGGTTACTGCTACAAGGCAGAGCTGATTATTGTAGGAGCCTTGGGCGAGATAATTGTTTTATTAAACAGCAGCTCATTTATTACTAATTTATTTTACCAGCCTTTCTGCCTCGCAGAGCCTGCAGAGAGTGGAGTTGCCTGCTAGTTGACGCTTAGTGACGGACGCCTGTTTATTTTGGCGTACTCCTGGCCTAGCTGGATACCCAGGAATAAAATGGATGTTTTGCTACTGTGCATTTACTAAACAAGCTAACATGTAAACAGTTTCATCTACTATAGCCATTGAATACAAGTGTTTTTTTTTTCCTTTTAATTCTCATTAGTCAATTAGTCAATGGACAATATTTATTTCGTAGCACATAAGAATGGCCTTGGTGTGTACTTACGTGGCCATAGCACTGACATATTATTTCCTAATCCGCTCTTGTGATATATAGATAATGACAAGAAGCTTTCATTTGCTTTGGAGTAGTTCTTGTTTGCAATACCATAGACTCAATGCACAAAGATAAAGATGTTTATATTCAGCCATGTGACTGTTATTTTTAAATCTCATTGGCTCAGCTGAAAATAACTGTCACTTTTTTAAACAAAAAATAAGTATTCTTACCCTGAGATGTGTTAGCTTTGGGAACTGAGCCTTATGTACTAAAAGAGTAAACACACCTTAGGATTAAAGTTAGGAAAATATAGTGTATTTTTAGTCCTTTTAATTCTCATTAGTCAATTAGTCAATCGACAATATTTATTTCATAGCACATAAGAATGGCCTTGGTGTGTACTTACGTGGCCAAAGCACTGACATATTATTTCCTAATCAGCTCTTGTGATATATAGATAATGACAAGAAGCTTTCATTTGCTTTGGAGTAGCTCTTGTTTGCAATACCATAGACTCAATGCACAAAGATAAAGATGTTTATATTCAGCCATGTGGCTGTCATTTTTAAATCTCATTGGCTCAGCTGAAAATAACTGTCACTTTAAAAAAAAAAAGTATTCTTACCCTGAGATGTGTTAGCTTTGGGAACTGAGCCTTAAAAGAGTAAACACACCTTAGGATTAAAGTTAGGAAAATATAGTGTATTTTTAGTGTGTACTCATTTTGATATATTATGTTCTGTTTACCTTTGGGTCATAGCATAAATTCCACTTTTACAGCTATGTGCTTTTTATACAATATTTTTATGAAATAAATATTAGGTTTGATTGCTCTACCTCTTTAGGTACCTGTTTCCTGAGCTGATAGGCATATGTTTAGAATATCTGCTTAGGAAATACTGGGGAGAAATTGCAACCTCATAGGAAAAGTGTTACTTTCAGTCAGTCTGACCCGACTGGTATGTTTTGATGAGACCAGCAAGGTTCAACCTCTGAGCAGAACTACCAAGCACGGGACTGAGCCTGTATTTGAAATTAGCAAATATTGCTGCTCTACTATAAATATATATTTGCAAATTATGAAAAGAAACAAGATTTATAAGAGTATTGAAAAGAGGTTTTAACCTCCCTGGCGGTATGATTATGTCAAATTTTTGTGTCTCAAAGCGGTACATTGTTTCACATAGAAATTTGGCGTTTTATATTTTAGGCCTGTAATTTTTAGGAATAACTCATTTAAATCTGTCCAAACAAGAGTCTAGTGGACATCCCAGGTATGATAACGTTTGAAACACAAAATCATAAATTATAATATAATAAATAACTATAAATAATTTTCAAAAATAAAATATAATAATAATACAATTTATTCAATAAATATACAATAATGTAATCACATAAAAGACACTGAAATTTGCTCAGTTGCAGAATTGTCGCCATCGTCACTTTGAGTGTCTGATTTTTTTGTTTTCTAGCTGGCCAAAAACTGCTTTTCATGTAAAGGGACGCTTTTTGGATGCCATGGACAAGTTTACAGGCAGAAAGAATGACATATATATTATAAAAGTACATGCAGGGCACTGGGCAAACCACTAGTGACAAAAGTGATGTGAAATGATTTAATACAGTAATGTAATCTTACAGATTAAAGTGTACTGAAAGTGTGTTTCACTTTTTTGAATTTCCCGCCGGGTTCCGCCCCCATGCCATGCGACACTCGCAGGGAATGGAGCCTGGCATCACAGTGAATCGGGCGGAAGACACAGCAGGAGGACATTGCTGGATCCAGGGGACAAGGTAAGTAACTCTACCTGGATCCAGCGATGCTACCCCGAGTGTGGCTTGGGGTTACCGCTTTTGGTATTGAAAATTCACCCCGAGCCACACTCGGGAATACCGCCAGGGAGGTTAATATGGTTTACATGAAATTGATGGCCGTCACATGTAAATCTTAAAACAATAAGTAAGATTATAAGTTCCTTTTTAATATGTCAAAACACTGACTTTCCCAATGGATATTTAATGAAGATATTACCTGTAATGTGCAAATTAGGGTTCTAAGGGTAAAATAATGCACCTAGGGAAAAAACACTTGGTATAGTATAATTTTGGGAGTAGAGTGTTGTCCAGAACCACAGAGAGAAAAAATGGGAGAATTTATTTCAAATAATCGCGAAATGATTATGGCCAGGCAAATGGAATTCTGGAGTGTAGCAATGAAGGGAACACTAGTGTTCATCTACATAGAAGTTTAGACCTCATTAAGAATACTGCGCCTAGTTGTGGAGACTTCACATACAAAAAATATTGATAAGGTAGAATGAGTTCAGAGACGGGCAACAAAAATGGTGAAAGGTCTGAGTGGTACAATATATCAGGATAGACATTACATGTACAGTCTTGAGGAAAGAAACGAAAGGAGAGACATGAGTGAAATTTTTAAATATATTATGGGTGTGAATAAGACTCCATGCACACTGGGCTTACAAAAAAGTCTGTTAAAAAACGCTCATATTAGAGCATTCTTTGTATAATGTTTAGACGAGTTAAGATGAGTTTTACCATTTTTCTGCCAGTAAGCGCCAATCAGAAACGTGAACCAGAAGGGTTTTTTTCCCGCCTCTAAACGTTGGGCTCAAAATATGCCTGTAATTGTCCTAATGTGCATGGACACATAGGATAATACTGAGTGGCTTCTACAGACACAAACACAAAACTCCCGTAGAAGCAACGCTTTTTTTTTAAGCAAGTGTGGATAGAGCCTAAGGATCAGGAGGGCAGTAATTTCAATATGAAGCAAAGATCAAGAACATGGGGACATGACCTCAAACTAGCAGTAGGAAAGTTCAAAACTGATCTTAGAAAGCATTGTTATACTGAAAGAGTAGGTGATGCTCACAATAGCCTTCCAGCAGAGATAGTCAGTCAGTCAACAGTAAGTGGTTGCAACATGCTTGGCACAAACAAAGGTCTATAAAGGTTCTAAAAAGTAGACAGCGCTCTAAAAACGAACTCCATAGTATTTTAACCACTTGCCGACCGTCAACCGCAGGTTGACGGCGACAAGATGGCTCGATGTCGCAAAACGCCGTCATACGACGGCGGCTGCGATATCATGCACTGTGAGCGCGCGTGCCGCCGGAGGCACGCCCACGCGCTCACTGTGTTCAGGGGGACCAGAGAGCGGGTGCGGCGGACTCGATCTCCGCCGGCTACCCGCGATGCCCCCCCCCCCGCAGTGAAAGAACGGAGGTCCGTGTAAGTAAACACGGATCTCCGTTCTGTGAGAGGGGGAAGGGAATGATCACAGCCTTCCTCTATATGGAAGCTGTGATCGCTCCCCTTCCCCTGCTAGGGCAGCCCACACACAGTTAGAACACGCCCAGGGAACACAGTTAACCCTTAGAGCGCCCCTCCAGGTTAACCCCTTCACTGCCAATGGCATTTACACAGTAATCAGTGCATTTTTATAACACTGATCGCTGTATAAATGCCAATGGTCCCAAAAAAGTGTCAAAATGGTCCGTCATGTCCGCCCCAATATCGCAGTACCACTAAAAATCGCAGATCGCTGCCATTACTAGTAAAAAATAAAAATAAAAACCCCAGAAATGAATTCTCATAGTCCGTAAACACGGCCACTTTTGCGCAAACCAATCAATAAACGCCGATTGTGATTTTTTTTTTTATCACAAATATGAGGAAGAATATAAATCGGCCAAAACCGATGAAAAAAAATGTTTTTGGATTTGTATTTTAGCAAAAAGTAAGAAATTTGTTTTTTTTTTGCAAAATTGTCGCTCTTCTTTTGTTTATAGCGGAGATCAGAAATGACGCAGAGGTGATCAAATACCACCAAAAGAAAGCTCTATTTGTGGGAAAGAAAGGACACAAATTTAGTTTGGGTACAACGCCGCACGACCGCGCAATTGTCAGTTAAAGCGACGCAGTGCCGAATTGCAAAAAGTGCTCTGGTCCTAAAGTGTGAAATCCTTCCGGGGCTGAAGTGGCTAAAGTGCATACAATTATAACCTTCATAAACCTTCATAAATATATCTCCATTAAAATAAGTGATAACAAGTGAATATATAATCCATACATCGTGTGCTCTCTGTCTTTTTATTCGTCCATATAGTGATAGAAAAACATTCCACCAAAGAAGGACAGTATTTCCTCTCCAACACCAAATTCACACCTCACTCACCAGAAGAATTTGACCTCCTTCTCTCAAAGTAAGGCCAAAAATTGCTCAGGTATAAATCTCCTGGTGTGTCCGCTGTCTGTCCTTCCAGAATAGTTAACTTTAAGATTTAAAAGTTAAAGTAAAAAATAATAAAAAAAATATAAAAAAAAAAAATCGGGGCAGACTCACTGGACTGCTTGGCTTTTTATCTATCACCACTCTTCTATGTTTCCGTTTAAGTAGGGTAATTTTAATCAAAGGGAAAAACAAGCATTTGCTTTAGCCCATTATCTGCAAACTAATATTGATAAAAAAGCACCCGTGCCAGGCACATGTCTGACCTGCGGTGATGACGCTACACTGACGCATTTCGTCTGCCAATCACGGACTTCCTCGGAGCACCTTTCACACTTTGATTCCTGTCAGCTATCCAGCCAGTTGTCCTGACCACATGGATATCCCAACCCCAGCCTAACTGCAACTCTGCCACCCCAACTGTTATTCATGCATGCTGAGGTATTCACACAGAACACTGAACCCAGCCAGTTAGTTCAGTTAGTTGGGTGCTCTTTGGATGATGGTGTGGATTACTGAGGAGTATGCATGGGCCACGTGAGACCTGTTAGACAACGTTGTCTTATTTTAACTTGTCTTCTATAATGGTGATATCTTTTTAGCCCATTATCTGACCAAGAAAATTAAACCTGGAAAAATGACTGGAAAAAATATTTGGACTTTTTTGTGCCAAAATGCAAAAAGGTATGTGAGTACCCAGTATTAAAGGGGAAATATTCCCTTTTCTGTATTGCCTGACAACTATACAAATATAGTTTATAGAATATAACTACTGTAATTTGCATTAAAAAGACTTTTTTGCATTACTTTCAGCTAAACGTCAGAGCCTCATTTACTAAACGGAAAGCCTTGTCTGTAGGAAACACTGCTGTCAATACAAAGCTGGGTTACACCTGCAGCTCATATCGCTGGATCTTTTTAGGATGTCTATACAAAACTAGTGATGATTGAATCAGGGCTATCACTAATTTATCAATTTTACAATCACCCTGAGTAGTTCTGCCCAATATGTGAAAAATAAAGCAATTTAGTAATACAAGCAATAATGATTCACGATCTGTATGTTTCTCTCCAAATTGGATAAATCTGCATGCATTGATTCAGGAAAAACAAAATTATTACACTTTGCCAATTTGCCTGGTTTTCAAGCAGATCACTGATCACTAAACTGAAATATGTCAAAATTATAAAATATAAACAATAAAGATTGTGAATTTGTTCAATCTAATTACTTCAAAATACATGTATATTTTACATTTTATAGTACTAGTATAATAATAACTGCCACACGGTAAAATGTAAAAAAAAATTTTGAGCTTAGTTGATTAGAAGGCCCATAGTGGATTGTGGTAGCTTGCTTGGAGTAAATGTTTTTGATATCTGTACAATGTGTGCCTCTTCTAAGTCCATTGTACATTGATGGGACTTTAACTTTATTGGGTATGTGTGCCAAAAGATAATCATGGATATTAAAGGGAAGCAAATGCATGCTGGTATTGTACATATTTCTTGTCTGTCATGGTTAGGACTAAAAACATAAAAGGCAATTAAATAGAAAGTGTTGCCTATAATTATTATGTAGTCTTTTACCTGGCCAGCAGCACTCTCAGCTCTTTATCACGTTTCCCCCTATTCTGTATTATGTGTTATAAGAAGCTTGAGACAATGCTAGCCTGAAAGAGATCTACTTTTGCTATGCTTTTTCTTTAGATAAGCCTATAGTGCTCCGAGAAACCTTTGTCATATATTAAATGTTCATTGTAAAGCAAAGATTGTAAATAGATTATAAAAAAAGACATAAAACATTTTTAAACTTAAAAAAATTTAGATTCACTCAAAACTGTTAAAATTGAACCCATTGAAACTCAAAACCTTTAAATAGATTAAGCATCAGGTATATAGCTCACTGACTCCATTATTATACTTTTAGGCCTCATACACACGGGCGTATCTAAAAAAATAAACAAAACGTCGGGTCCGACGTCAAGGAAAAAAGTCTACGTTTTTCGGCGTTATGCATCGGCGTTTTTGAGCGTTAGTGAGTGTCGGCGTCAATAGGCGTTTTTAAAAAAAAATCATACCTCTGCTATTTTTCAACCTGAAAACGTCGGCGTCAAAAAACGCCGGAAAACGCCGGTACAATATTAGGTGGCGTTTGTTGGCGTTTTGTGGCGTCGGCGTCAAAAAACGTCAAAACGTTACAGCCTCAGAACGCGATGGCCATGGGTTCTACTTTCTGCTCACTAACGCCGACACCACCTACAGCTCAAAAACGCCGACATTTTTATGGGGCCATTGACTAACATGGAGAGCTGCAGAAAACGCCGGCGTCAAAAAACGTCCGTGTGTATGAGGCCTTAAAGATGATGTTTAATCTGCTTATTTTTGGCCATCCTGGTTGCTCCATGTCCCCTTCATCGACAAGCTAATGAAATTACAATTACACAACGTATTTTAGAGCCAGTGAACCACTTTGTGGTTGATTAAACCAACACCTGGTGCTCCTGCCACAAAGGTCTTTGTTCAGGCACTTCCAGATGTGGGGGGGACAAATGTATTTCAGCTGGGCTTTGTCAGCCTGTCATATGCACCCAGGTGGAGACTACACTAGGCTATGCCAACACGCATTAAACTTACATGATCCAATCCTTTCACTATCAGGGAACCTGCACAGAGCCTTAATGTGCAATTATTGTCTGAGCCCTTGCAATTATGCATGAAAGTGTTACTAAACCCACAACAGTAAAATCAGTCTGTAGATGCAGTAAAGCATGCTTGTTATACTCACTGAGGAACCTAAGGGGTTAATCCTCTGCATTGAGTAAAAAGGCTGTTTGATCCTCTTTTCTCTGATCCTCCCCATCTTCCACTGTCCCCCAACTATCTCCTGATAGAACAGAGCCTTGGGGGCAAGCTGCACATGCTCAGTTTGGTGTGTATTGCTAGAGAGTGTTTTTTCTTGGGAGAATGCATGTGATCAGCACAGGGCCAATCAGCACTGTTTAGACGGAGAGTCAGGGGTCCTGTAGCTTCATAGTGCAGTCAGGGCAGAAAGAAAACTCCTCCTACAAGCTTTAACCAGACACAGATCGAAGTCACAGGACTGCTCTAACTGCTGATGAAAAAAGGTATTTAGCAGTTTATATGTACTAAAATGATTGCATTTCTGTGTTCTGTGTGCTGTGGGAGACCAGATATAGTGAATGCAGGGTCCTAGGTTTAGAAAAACTTGACGGCAAATAGGATGCAGGAAAACAGCAACATTGAGATAAAAAAGGTTTAAGAGAATGTGAAAACAGATATAGTTTTAACTTAATGGTAATTGTTTATAATAAACAGCACTTTATGAAAAAAAAAACCCATCTAGTTAGGGTTTAGATCTGTTTTAACCCCTTCACGACCACCCGCCGCACAAATACAGCAGCAAGGCGGCTCTATTGCGTGAATCGTCATACTGGTACGGTGCTTTGTTTAATAGATACAATGGGCACACGCCCGCGGCGTGGGCCTGGAGCCTGTGCTCATGGCCAGCAGCCGCGATGTCCGCTGGGCACCCACGAGCGCTCCACAGAGAGGCAGAATGGGGATCCTTGTTCTGACAAGGGAGAAGAGAGATATTGTCTGTTCCTAGTGATCAGGAACAGCAATCTCTCTGTACTCCAAGCCAGTCCACTCCCTCCAAAGGTGGAAAGCACCTCCCTAGGACACACTTAAGCCTTTGATCGCCCCCTAGTGTTAACCCCTTCCCTGCCAGTGTCATTTATACAGTGATCAGAGCATGTTTATAGCACTAATCACGGTATTGGTGTGTCACTGGTCCTCAAAAAGTGTCGCTTAGGGTCAGATTTGTCCACTTATGTAACAGTCCCACTAAAAATTGCAGGTCGCTGCCATTACCAGTAAAAACAATAAAAAAAAATTAAAAGTCCCTAAATCTATCCCCTGTTTTGTAGATGATATAACTTTTGCACAAACCCATCAATATATGCTTATTAGCATATTTTTTACCAAAAATATGTAGAAGAACACATATTGGCCTAAAATGATGAATACATTTGTTTTTTTATCTTTTATTTTTTTGGATATGTATTATAGCAAAAAGTAAAAAATATTGTTTTTTTTTTAAATTGTCGGTCTTCTTTTGTTTATAGCGCAAAGAATAAAAACCGCAGAGGTGATCAAATACCACCAAAAGAAAGTTCTATTTGTGGGGAAAAAAGGGTGTCAATTTTATTTGGGTATAGCGTTGCACAACCGCGCAATTGTCAGTTAAATTAACACAGTGTCGTATAGCAAAAATGGTCTGGTCATTAAGGGGGTAAATCCTTCCAGGGCTGAAGTTATCAAAGCAAAACTTTGCCTTAAATGGGAAGTTCCACTGATGACCCCCCCCCCCCATCCACTTTTGGAACTTTTTTTTGTTTCTTTTTGTTTTTTTGGAGGGGGGGAGGGGGTACCTAGATTTGTCAGGTAACCCCTCTCACTTCTGATGGTATTGCCTGGGCAATTCCATTAGAAGTCCCCCCCCCACCTGTAACTTCCTGGGACATATCACAGGTTCCAGCAGGCTGTGGGACCATTTACTGTAAAGCCGCAAGGAGTCACAGCTGGCTTCCCACAGTCAATATGGCAGAACTGGGTACCCAAAGAACTGCAAAGAATTGGCCCAGGCGAGGACAGTGCTAGATCCCTGGACAGATAAGTGTCTCTTTTTTATATGTTAGCCTTTAATGCTTTCATGGGTGCATTCAGGCAGTCTTCGTTGTTATCAGATTGCGGTGCCCATCATTGAACTATCTATATGTTTATATATAATATAGACATACCCTACAACTGACTTTACAAACTAAAGTTTTTTTTATATAGTTTGTTTTCAGTAGGTACTGGTGGATTGAACCACCTACTAAGTTCTGTTAACTCTACAAGACTAGGGAAGAAATATCTGCACTTGAGTGCCAAGGCCTGTCTGCATTCTGTAGTCATTATGACAGAATTATTTTTTGCTTGTAGGATTTGTAACTAATTAATAATATTGGATCTTTATTGAATATTAGCATTAAAAATGGAGAGTATCACAAGAGGACTGGAATACCACAAGGAACAGTCCAAAATCCACTGTGGCTCAGACTATAGACAGGGCTTATATTAAGGAGATATTGCAGTTATGGTACCCTTGGGAAATATGCAGCCAGAATGTACATTGATTTAAAGGTACAGTATCTCACAAAAGTGAGTAGACCCCTCACATTTTTGTAAATATTTTATTCTATCTTTTTATGTGACAACAATGAAGAAATTACACTTTGCTACAATATAAAGTAGTGAGTGTATAGCTTGTATAACAGTGTAAATTTGCTGTCCCCTCAAAGTAATTCAACACAGAGCCATTAATGTCTAAACCACTGGCAACAGAAGTGCGTACATCCCTAAGTGAAAATGTTCGAATTGGGCCCAAAGTGTCAATATTTTGTGTGGCCACTATTATTTTCCAGCACTGCCTTAACCCTCTTGGACATGGGGTTTAACAGAGCTTCACAGGTGGCCACTGGAGTCCTCTTCCACTCCTCCATGACGACATCACAGAGCTGGTGGATTTTAGAGACCTTGCACTTCTCCACCTTACATTTGAGGATGCCCAACAGATGCTCAATAGGGTTTAGGTCTGGAGACATGCTTGGCCAGTCCATCACCTTTACCCTCAGCTTCTTTAGCAAGGCAGTGGTCATCTTACAGGTGTGAAATGATCAAGTGTCAGCGCAGATACTATGGTAACAACCAAAACTGTAAATAAATGCATAGACCGAACAGGGGATGAGGGTCCCCTACAAATGCATGGATGTATAGTAATGGCTACTTATCTAATACAATGGGAGGGATCAAGTCCAGATAAGTTGACACCAAGGCTGCGCTGGCCAGAAGTAGAAAGGGCTTCTGAAGAGACAAACGCGATTTGCACTACTACCTTTGTGAGTACCTTTGCACTTCCTGTTATAATAAAAATTTACTGTTTACACTTAGAGGCGCGCCTGCTTTCTCCTTTTCATCTTGCAGGTGTGTTTGGGGTTGTTATCATGTTGTAATCCTGCCCTGTGGCCCAGTCTCTGAAGGGAGGGGATCATGCTCTGCTTCAGTATGTCACAGTACATGTTGGCATTCATGGTTCCCTCAATGCACTGTAGCTCCCCAGTGCCGGCAGCATTCATGCAGCCTCAGACCATGACACTCCCACCACCATGCTTGACTGTAGACAAGACACACTTGTCTTTGTACTCCTCACCTGGTTGCCACCACACACGCTTAACACCATCTGAACCATATATGTTTATCTTGGTCTCATCAGACCACAGGGCATGGTTCCAGTAAACCATGTCCTTAGTCTGCTTGTCTTCAGCAAACTGTTTGCAGGCTTTATTGTGCATCATCTTTAGAAGAGGCTTCCTTCTGGGACAACAGCCATGCAGACCAATTTGATTCAGTGTGCAGCGTATGGTCTTAGCACTTACAGGCTAACCCCCCACCCTTTCAACCTCTGCATCACTCATACATTTTTTCCCAAAGACAACCTCTGGATAGGACGCTGAGCATGTGCACTCAACTTCTTTGGTTGACCATGGCGAGGCCTGTTCTGAGGGGAACCTGTCCTGTTAAACCACTGTATGGTCTTGGCCACCATGATACAGCTCAGTTTCAGGGTCTTGGGAATCTTGTTATAGCCTTGGCCATCTTTATGTAGAGCAACAATTCTTTTTTCAGATCCTCAGAGAGTTCTTTTGCCATAAGGTGACATGTTGAACTTCCAGTGACCAGTATGAGCGAGTGAGAGCGATAACACAAAATTTAACACATCTGCTCCCCATTCACACCTGAGACCTTGTAACACTAGTGAGTCACATGACACTGTGGAGGGAAATGGCTAATTGGGCCCAATTTGAACATTTTCACTCAGGGGTGTACTCACTGCCAGCGGTTTAGACATTAATGGCTGCGTGTTGAGTTATTTTGAGGGGACAGCAAATTTACACTGTTATACAAGCTGTACACTCACTACTTTACATTGCAGCAAAGTGTCATTTCTTCAGTGTTGTCACATGAAAAGATATAATAAAATATTTACAAAAATGTGAGGGGTGTACTCACTTTTGTGAGATACTGTACATGAATGTCAATGTAAATGAAATATCACTTTTGGGTATCCTGACCTTTTAATTAGAGCCCTTAAATTTTGTCTTCGGACTTATATAGTTTATTTACTCATCTGAGGCTGTTGCTAGGTGTACTGTCTATGATTGTCAAGTTATGGTCAGGTCAATACCGCAGCAACTATTTCTGAATATGCAGGCATTTTTTATTAAACTAAGTTGCCAAAAAAACAGGAAAATCAGGAGGCATGTAAAGTGAGGAAAGAAGGGAAAGAACACATTAAGATATAAAGAAAGCAAAGCTATGTTTTAATAGGTAGAAAATGCATGTATTGGCAAAACATTTTTTTGTTTTAAATAGCATAGAGAAGGGTTACAAACAACTCCTGTCAAAATACATGTTGATGAATGTATCCAGTTGGGGAGATTTCCTTTCACTTCCTGTCCAATAGGCACAGCAGAAAGTAATAGAAAATCGGAGGCACCGTATTTCATTGAACATGGTTGTGGGGTGCTTGCAGAGTAGCCCCATTGACTTGAATAGGTTGTATTTGGTGGGCACTACACTTGACGGAAGTAACAGGGGGTATTATTCCTGCCTCAGCTGTGGCATGTGTACACCTCTGGCCAATGCCTCTGCAGCTTAAGGGGGTAGTGATTGAGGGGCAGTAGAAGTGCATCTCAACCTCTTTTTTTACTGCCCCCAACCACTATTCTGAACAAGCCCTAAAAGTGAAGGGAATGCCTTTCTTCACAGAACAGGTGTCATCATTGGAAGATTTACCCTTACCTCTTGGTCTGCTGACAACTGTAAAATTTTGGGTTTTCCATCAATTTCTATCTCAGCGACAATGGTCAACAGGATAAACAAACAGGGGCACAGACAGTAAAAAAACCTGCCTGGGTTTCAAATTATTTCCTATTCTATTCAAAACTTAAAAAAAAATTGGTCATGGTAAGCTATAGTAACCGTCATATTTCTCCCATGAAATGTGTCCTTTAAAACATTCTTTGCAATGGTTAAAGTGATTGTAAAGTCTTGTTTTTTAAAAAAAATAACAAACATGTTATACTTACCTCCTATGTGCAGTTGGTTTTGCACAGAGCCCCTCTTTACTGCGCCTGGCCCCTCCCAACCGTCGAGTGTCCCCTCAGCCAGCAGCTTTCTATGGGGCACCCGAGCCGAGCTGCAGCTCCGTGTGTCCATTCAGACACAAAGATGCCAATCAGCCCTGCCCCCTTTCTCCCCTGATTGGCTAACTGACTTTGATTGACAGCTGGAGCCAATGGCCAATCAGGAGGGAAAGTCCCGGACAGCCGAGGGATTTGTGGACATCACTGGACAGAGAGGGACCTCAGGTAAGTCTTAGGGGGATGCTACACATAGAAGTTTTTTTTATCTTAATGCATTAAGATAAAAAATATTCTGCCTTTATAACTCCTTTAAGGCAGAAAATGTTCAAAAAAAATAAATGCATTGCACAAATGGCATTTGGGATTTAACAGGTTACTATAGATAACACAGGCATATTTTTAATTTTTTAGTCAGCACCATTGTGGAATACTAATTAAACATGCAACTCCAGCTCACACTTTTTTTTCACTTTTTATAAAGTGCTAAGGATTAAAACTTTTGTTACATTTTTGTTGCTGATTATATTCCCATCAGTGGAATTTTCCCACACTTCTTGTGCTTGAGACACAACGGGTTGTAAGTGAGGGACATCCCCAAAATGAAAGGAGAATCCACCTTTGACAATTTTTGTACTGCAAAAGTTGTCTCCATTGGGAGATTTCTCCTCTACTCGCAAATTGTAAGAGCAGATCTCCCCAATGGGAGGGCTTGAACCCTGCCCCACTCAATCCATAATTACAGCATAAAAAGTATTTTTCATGGTGTTCTAGAGTGCATCAAACACCTATGTGGAAAACACTACATTGTTTGTTACAACCTTTTATTACAACAATTGAAAATCCGTTTTGTTTGAGGAGGTTGACTTGGCTCCAAAATCAACCTTCAGTTTTCTCTCACCGCTGTTCTCCAGCACAGTGTTCCCCAACCCTGTCCTCAAGGCCCACCAACAGGTCATGTTTTCAGGATTTCCATTATTTTGCACAGGTGATTTGATCAGTTTCACTGCCTTAGTAATTACCACAGCTGATTCATCTGAGGGAAATCCTGAAAACATGACCTGTTGGTGGGCCTTGAGGACTGGGTTGGGGAACACTGCTCCAGCACTTACTTCCATCCCTATATTTAATGACGATGTTTCATTAATAGTCTTGTGGAAGAGACCTCCCTAGATCCTAGGTGATTCTGTAAAGTCAAGATACTAAAATAGAGCTTTCCCAGCATTCATGGTTATGCCATCCGGTAAAATCATGCAAAGTCGGCACAACTTTGGAGTTGTAAAAGTGTGAATAAAGCCTTAATGTATAAGTAGAATGAGTTATTAAATCTGGACTCTAAGTCAATACCTAAATAGCTATTGTAAAGATTACAACTCTAGCATTATCATAAATGAGTGATCTATCCTAAATACATTTCATAAGTGTTTTGAATACCTGACAGGGTAACCAGTCAACCATTGTTGGCACTGAATATTTAGGTATTCCATACACAGGCCAATATGCCATATACCCGGAAAACATTATATTCCAGATATTTACCTTTCATATTGTAAGATATAAAAATATTTTTAAAAAATCAATAAAAACATTATTGTGTCCTCAGGTTACAATGACTTGTAATGATATTATTTTCTAAAAAAGAAATAAATAAATAAGATAAAAATAACTGTTTGAGATCCTTGGTGACGTCATTGACCATATTTGCTCATGACAGCAGGAATCCCCACTGCTGCAGCACCAGAGAATTGTTATTTAGCAGCAGTAGCTTAGTGAGGAAACATTGTCTGGTGGTGACGTGTCAATATGGCAGTGGGAAACATTGTCAGGTTGTGGTTGTATTGGTCAGGTTGTGTCCAGACTTCTACCCCACAAACCTCCACATTCTTTTTTGGGGACAGAATGTGGGGGAGAGGCTCTTGTCCTTCAACATTGTGACAAGATGCCTTGCAAGTGTGGGGAAGCTTTGCCGCCGCCTTTCATGTTACACCCCAAAGTTGAAGGCCATGTGGCCTGGTTTGGTTCAAGATGGGGCGTGCACACTTTCTGCTCTCTCTTTTCTGGCCACCCAGGCTACAAAGCTGGATAAGGACCTGGCTGGAATACTGATGGACGATAAAAAATGTTCTTCCCTCAGAAATCTAAAAAAAATATGTACTAGCTGTATTGTATTGATTGACAATTTATGGTACCTTGCCATAAATTCAGTTATATACATTAGTATGTATAATAAGTCCAAGCTAAGTGAAAGTACACATATACAATATGTCACAAAAGTGAGTACATCCCTCACATTTAAATTGTAAATATTATAAATTGTAAACATTGTAAATATTTTATTCTACCTTTTCATGCAACAAAACTGAAGAAATTACACTTTTCTACAATGTAAAGTAGTGAGTGTACAGCTTGTATAACAGTGTAAATTTGCTGTCCCCTCAAAATAACTCAACACACAACCATTAATGTCTAAACAGCTGGCAACAAAAGTGAGTACACTAAGTGAAAATGTCCAAATTGGGCCCAAAGTGTCAATATTTTGTGTGGCCACCATTATTTTCCAGCACTGCCTTAACTCTCTTGGACATGGAGTTTACCAGAGCTTTACAGGTTGCCACTGGAGTCCTCTTCCACTCCCCCATGACAACATCACAGAGCTGGTGGATGTTAGAGACTTTGCGCTCTTTCATCTTCCATTGGGGGATGCCCCACAGAGGCTTAATAGGGTTTAGGTCTGAAGACATGCTTGGCCAGTCCATCACCTTTACCCTCAGCTTCTATAGCAAAGCAGTGGTTGTCTTGGAGGTGTGTTTGGGGTCGTTATCATGTTGGAACACTGCCCTGTGGCCCAGTCTCTGAAGGGAGGGGATCATGCTCTGCTTCAGTATGTCACAGTACATGTTGGCATTCATGGTTCCCTCAATGCACTGTAGCTCTCCAGTGCCGGCAGCACTCATGCAGCCCCAGACCATGACACTCCCACCACCATGCTTGACTGTAGGCAAGACACACTTGCCTTTGTACTCCTCACCTGGTTGCCGCCACACATGCCTGATACCATCTGAACCAAATAAGTTTATCTTGGTCTTATCAGACCATAGGACATGGTTCCAGTAATCCATGTCCTTAGTTTGCTTGTCTTCATCTTTAGAAGAGGCTTCCTTTTGGAACGACATCCATGCAAACCGATTTAATGCAGTGTGTGGGGTATGGCCTGAGCACTTACAGGCTGACCCCCCACCCTATTCAACCTCTGCAGCAATGCTGGCAGCACTCATACATCTATTTCCCAAAGACAACCTCTGGATAGGACGCTGAGCTTGTGCACTCAACTTCTTTGGTCGACCATGGCGAGGCCTGTTCTGAGTGGAACCTGTCCTGTTAAACCGCTGTATGGTCTTGGCCACCGTGCTGCAGCTCAGTTTCAGGGTCTTGGCAATCTTCTTATAGCCTAGGCCATCTTTATGTAGAGCAACCATTCTTTTTTTTCAGATCCTCAGAGAGCTTTTTGCCATGAGGTGCCATGTCGAACTTCCAGTGACCAGTATGAGAGAGTAAGAGTGATAACACCAAATTTAACACACCTGCTCCTCATTCACACCTGAGACCTTGTAACACTAATGAGTCACATGACACTGGGGAGGGAAAATGGCTAATTGGGCTCAATTTGGACTATTTCACTTAGGGGTGTACTCACTTTTATTGCCAGCGGTTTAGACATGAATGGCTGGGTGTTGAGTTATTTTGAGGGGACAGCAAATTTACACTGTTATACAAGCTATACACTCACTACTTTACATTGTAGCAAAGTGTCATTTCTTCAGTGTTGTCATATGAAAAGATATAATAAAATATTTACAAAAATGTGAGGGGTGTACTCACTTTTGTGAGATACTGTATATTAGACAAAAAGGGATACTGCTCTTGCTCTATGCTCTGCGCAGAATATCACAGTAACCACACCACACTATGCCAGCATTTTACATTTCATTCCTAAAATACAGGTCATGGTTGGAAACCTGTGATGTCCCTTGTGTGAAGACTGCGATAGGAGAGCCTGGTCACATTACCTGTCAAAGTTTTTTGTGAATTTTTCATTGCTGTCCATTAAAACACATGGAGATTCTTGCTTCTGAGTCCTGTAGAAAGAAAAGTGGAAAGCTAGTTTGTAAAGTACACTGCTGTGCTTTATAAATGTGCCAGAGGATTTAGTTTTTTTCAAATCAGCGGTATAACCATAATTCAATCATACTGCTACGTTATAATTGGGCTTCTTAGACTTTTCCCCAAACTTGCCTGTAGATATTTTGGTCTGCAGCGGATTTGGGCTCCTATGGTGACACTTGGTACCTGTACTAGATTATTGTATAAACAATGGAGGCAGTCATACAAGAACTACACCCCTTCCAATACAGCTCCACTAGGAGTACTACTGTCCATTTGATATCCAAGTGGGTATCTGCTGGCGTCGTATGTTGGAGTGACCTATACAAAGCTCATTTTTTTTCCAGGGAAGCTCTAACAAGATCTTTGTTGGTCACTTATTGTCCATGTATGGGCGCCCTAAGACAACACATTACCTGTGCTGTACAATAACGGATAACAATGATTTTTCGGTAGTACATTATGATTAAAGAAGATTGTAGCCATAAAAACTGGATGGCAGGCAATCTCTAGTTGCTGCTCAGAAATTGATAGATACTGTGAGATTTCAGAGTGATGTGCTCAGGATGGAAAGGAAAGGCAATTTGTATTTTTTTGGGGAGGTGTACGTGGGACTCTGGCTTTGAAGAATCATTACACTTTTAGATGAGCGATGCCAAGTGAGGCCTGCCGTTGCCATGGCAATTGCTCATTTCTGAATAAATGAGGCAAGGCCTAGTAGATGCAGAGGCACAGCGTGGTGAAATTTATTTGAGTTAGTAGATGGAGTCCGTCTGTGATGTGAAGCTTCAGAGCTGCCTGAAAGGAAGACGAATTAGTGGAGATTCAGCGCTGCAAAACAGAAGAGATGGAATGTATTCCGGTGTGCTAATGTCTCATGCAGGGAGTGCAGAGCATTGTGGGACAGGCATTGGAAGACCATACAATGGAATTCAGACTATACTGATGAGAGCTAAAGAAGTTCTTATTGTCATTGCAGGAGGCAGAATAGACAAACAAGAGCAGAACACTGAACTCACAGCCAATAAAAAGAGGTGTCACCAGTTTGTCTCTCCTAAGATTACATTTTCTATCTAGTCAGAACTCTTCTGTTATTGTCAAAAAAGATTTTACAGTTGAATCCATATATGAGTTCACAGTTAATAAACTATCTCTATTGATCCTTTCCTACATAACAGCAGTGGGAAATTGGTGCCGATGTGTGTGTGTTTGGG
The DNA here is from genome assembly GCA_018402905.1 of Glandirana rugosa. Lineage (NCBI taxonomy): Eukaryota > Metazoa > Chordata > Amphibia > Anura > Ranidae > Glandirana > Glandirana rugosa. The sequence goes on from BLSH010498043.1 coordinate 1,527,756, forward strand.
TGGGGTTGTCTTTTGATCTGTTTCTAAAGCCAATGTTTGGCCATGAAAAAAATATTGCTATCTTTAGTGAGCCAAATTACCTGTAATAAGGACTGTCCCATGTCGTGCAGACAAAGTTAAGTATTAATTAGTGCAGTTGCCATTTTTGAAAAAAATATAAAATGATCTGCATCCTTTTTCAGTTTCTATTTCTAAAAACCCTGCATGACCTTGCACACTATTTGTGTATAATGTGGACTAGCCATGTGATACTCCAAAAGCATGCTAATACTTTTTTTGTGATCCTGCCTAAAGCAATTAAACCATGGCCCTTCAAGGAAGTATGAAGAGCACTGATGATGCCTGAAAGCAGCAACCCATTATAATTCATCCTCTTTTATTGTACATTCAAAATTGGAACTGATTAGTTAGTAAAAGTTGCTATACTTTTCACAAACATTGCATCTTATATGGCCTAATCGCAATTTTTTAAAGGTTCTCTGTCACCCCATCTAATGTATCAGCATATGTTTTGCATCAACCATTTCCTGCAAGTCTAAAATCTAGCTATTTACCCTTGTAAACATTTTGACCTATGAGCAGGGGTGGATATACTGGGCGGGTGCAAAAGTGCACAGTGGGACTTTGGGGCCCACTTACGCAGGATGGGTAGTTATTGGCATCCTCCTGTCAAGTAGAAGTGAGTGATGAGGGCAAAACCCTGCTTTTGGTTTGAAATATCAAATATCTTTGTACTTGGGCTGAAGATATGTCCACCACTGGTTCATGAGAACGATTCCTGCCTTTAGAGAGCAAATTAAAGGGTTAGTTCACCTTTATAAAAAACACTTTATGCAGTCCCCAAACACCATTCCTTTAGTCTAAACGAATCTAATTTTTGGTGCGAGTAAAGCCGGTCCCAAATGGTTCTGAGAGTTTCACAGCTCTGTCCTGCCCTCTTCCCTAGGACAGACCAGCCATTAGCACAAGTGCCCCCTAGTGGTACAAGAATAGGCACCATCCTTCTGAGTCCCACACATGGGCAACAGCGCTATGTCTTGTCACTATAGATGACCTCAGGAGCTGCAAAGCTCTCTTACCCATCACAACTGCTGAGCTCATCTACTTAGTGGAGAGCACAATGCACATGTGGAGGGTTTAGAAGAAGGACGGCACTTGCTCCTGTATTGCTAGGAGGAGCTTGTCCTACTGGCCAGTCTGTCCTAGAAAAGAAGACCGGGCGAAGTGTTTGAGATAGGCTTAACTCTGTACAAATGGCCTACAAGTATGGGAGGATCATAAATGTATATTTTTAAAATCAGATCAGTTTAGCATTATGAAGTGGTGTTCATGGACTACATATGGTATTTTTTATGGTGAATTAATCCTTTAAGTAAACTAGGGGTTGATATACTAAATGCAAATAGACCATTCACTTAGGGAAATTTTACCCAGAGCTTAGTGAATGAGGTGAAAATCTGCTGGGTTTTGTTGTCCAATCATATACAAACAAAATGCTGTTTTTTTATTTTCATTGCACATGATTGGGTATTCTTTCAAAGTGAAATTTGATCAAATTCACCAAGCTCTGGGCCAAATCTTGTAATGTGCAACTTGCTTTGCCTTAAGTTGCTTTTGGCAAATCATCCCTATGGTCTCTGAGCAGTACAAAGTGATCTTCCTGGCAAGCAGAGGTTTGCCTATCACAAGAATGTCCAATATTCCATATCCTTTAAGTCTTTTACATGTGGACTTTGCTTTTTCATGTCACACAATAACCAAGTATCTCCTTGTGTTTCTGAGCTTTCAGTCTATGGGAAAACTATGAATACAGCAAACATGCAAGAATCACTGCAATGTAACAAATCTTCTTCCTGAAATTGATCATATTATGTGAAACAATAGTCTACACATACTTCATTTCAAAAATATTTGGTTCTTCTAAGAGGTAAAATATTTTATAGTTTAACTTAAAGTGTTACTAAACCCACAACAGTAAAATCAGTCTGTATATGCAGTAAAGCATGCTTGTTATACTCACTGTGGAACCTAAGGGGGTAATCCTCTGCATTGTGCAAAATGGCTGTTTGAACCTGTCTCCTCTGATCCTTCCCTTCTCCCACTGTCCCGTATATATTTCCCGATAATACAGAGCCAGGGGACAAGCTGTACATACTCAGTTTGGTATTGCTAGAGAGTTTTTTTTTCTTGGGAGGGTGCATGTGATCAGCACAGGGCCAATCAGCACTGTCCAGATAGAGGGTCAGGGGTCCTACATCCTGATAGGACAGACAGTGCAGTATGAAAACTCCTCCTACAAGCTTTAACCAGGCACTGATAGAAGTCACATGACTGCTATATACTGCCAATGAGTAAAGGTATTTAGCAGTTTATATCTACTAAAATAATTGCATTTTCATGTCCTGTGTACCGTAGGAGAGCAGATATAGTGAATGCATGGTCCTAGGTTTAGTATCACTTTAAGTTTCATTATATATATATATATATATATATATATATATATATATATATATATATATTGCATTTGTCAGCTATGATGTGATTTTAGCGGTCAGTTACAGTATGTGAAACAAAAGTTGAAAGATTACATGTGATTTTAAAAAAATCGTTATTCGTGTACAATTCCACAATTCCAAGACTACCAAAAACTTATGGCAGACATATAGATAGATAGATACGATAGAGATAGATAGATCGATAGATAGATCGATAGATAATAGACTGATAAGCAGTTTGCAAAAATTCCCCTGCTTTTTTTTTTTACCTATATCTATGAAAGATAAGTGTTCACTTATGTTTGACTGTCGTGTGCGTTCTGCTTTTCTTTCAATGACAATTTTAGCAGTTGATAATATACATTTTTAATTGCAGTTATATATATTTTTTTGTATTCATTTTGAATATATCCCCTTTTTATGTCCTAATTTATGACATCACCTTTTTTTGCAAACAATGATAAGGCAAAATAAATGATGCTCACCATAAATTTAGCTTCTTGAGCAGAATTTAAATGTGACTTATTATTTCCCTCAATCTCACTCTAAAAGCACTTTCTTCTGCAAATAGACGTCAGTAAATACACACTTGCAACTGCATCCAGTTTTAACACAAATAACACTTTATAATCCCTTCTTGCCACCCGCACTTAAAGCAAAGCACAATACACTGTTTTCACGGGCTGCTTTTTTAAATACCACTTTTACTTTTCGGAAGCATTTAGCTCAAACAACAGTTGTTGTTTCCCTTTGAATATGTCTCACGGTGTGAACTTTGGCCAAAGTATAGGTTTGTAGCAGCTTAAAAAGGAACAGTGAGTCACTAGGAATGTGGTGAAACAGATGCCTATGCTCCCAGAGTTTTTTCTTCGATTTAAATACCACTCGTAGTAAA